>JAIUZE010001022.1:0-86939 GCA_022085475.1 Heliosperma pusillum | reverse complement strand
ATCCGTATCGGATAAGGATACTCAAAATTGAGATTTTTAAAACCGGATATCCGATACGGTTTTGAAAACCGTATCGGATATACGGTTTTGCTCACCCCTACTCATAACGTCATAAGAGAGTATTATAAATTTATAACACCGAATAAACCAATGATCGGCTCAAAACAAAGGGCCCAACTTAATCCATAATAGGTTTTTTTAGTCCTTTCTGAAATTCTGGCATATTGATTTCAGATTGCACCGTCTTCATTCATCAACTCTTGATTTTCTTCTCTCCTCTTCATCTACTTCTCGTCCCAGATCTGTGGTGTCTTGAACTCGATTTATAGTGACCCTTGAGAATATGTCGTCAGCTGAACCACGAATTTTAATTGTTCGTTTGGTGCAAGGGTGATTATAATGTTGACGAGTTTTGAACCCAAGCCACGAGTTGAGTGAATTACTGATAACAATGATTTTTCTTGGCCTATTTACATTCCATTTTAGCGCCTGTTGAGTGAATTATACCCGTCGCTCGTCCTCCCGTCGGAAGAAGTTTTCAAAGTTTTTAGTTAAATTTTTCGAATTTTTTTCGAGTGCACCTAAGCTGTCTTGAATTGATGCTTAACAGGAAAATGAATTTCAAGCTGTCTTCTCCACAAATAATAAGCAGCTTCAACCCATCTAGTATGCACCACAAACTTGCCATGCTCAACTCCCCACCGCGATTTCTGCGTCCCTCTATCAACTGACACAACATGAGTAACAGTCGACTCGACTTCCGTTACACAAGCCGCTCCTAATTCTTCGGCCATTTTCCACCAACGGTGATTGCTCGCTTCACAATTTTTGGAAACAATTCCACTAAACACTAATTTACACCCTCTAAGAACTCTGCTCCTGGCCTCTTTCAGTAGATGTTTGACATTCTTTTCCTGGTTAGCATTATCGAAGTAACAATAATCGTGATGAATTCTCTTTAGAACTTGCAAAACCGATGAAAGGGCACCATCTGACTCGTCCTCGTCTCGTTTTAGCTCGGCTAGAGACTTACAATTATAACCGAATTTGTAATTTTCCGACGAGAAATACATATATCTATCCATTACTATCAGATTGTCCTTGTTGTTAGGCCATACACTTGGTGTATCATCTAGTATTAGAACTGTATTTTCGGGCTTTTGTAACACATTTAGGTTTTTCTGGTGCTTTAATTGGCAATCATCCCGGGAGATTATTCGCGAATTGAAGTACTTTTTTTCGGGATCAAGAAGCTTTGCCATTTCGAGAGCATAAAGACGATCACCCATGGTATAAATGTACAACTCATACATCTTACTTGCTTCGTCTAAGAACGTCCTTACGAAGGGTCGTAATTTAGTCATTATCCCTATATGTTCGAGTACATAAAGCCCGTTTTTTAAAGCATCTCCTGGAGAAGTCGATCTTAGGGTTTTCAAGTAATTCTCTTCTGAACTTAACGAGTCTAGCGAAGCTGAGTTAAGTAGCGTGTGATCCAAGTCAAGAACTAAACACATCTTTGTAGGGCTTTTTATGCTTGTTTTAGTATCAGTAACGCGACTTGATAAACTAAAACTTTTATTAAGATCGACTTTAATGTTTATATGGAATTTAGAGTATGGCATTGCATGAATTTGATGTTTATGCACTTTCTTACCGCAATTTAGACATGAATCATTGAGCATCCACAAATGAGGACACGGTCGAGGATCGCGAGGTTTCATTATTCTTCTCATTACCCTTTGATTTTTATGGTAATTAGGGCTATTAACACCCATAATACCATAATCTTGAGTTTGCAAAGCAACTGTAGCCATGTCTTCAACAATATTATCTTTTAGGTTAATTTACCTTAAAAAGTTGAACTAATGAAGATTATTATTTAATATTTTTGAAGAGGGGAGATTATCTTAAAGAAAGTTGAACTAAAAATTATGATATTTCAAGTATGAAAAATTAAGTTCCTTTGATTTCGAGATGTAGTTTATTTATATACACAATTAGAGAGAGGCGGTAAAAAGTTTCCAGATTAGTAGTGGAAGTAGGACAGTAAAATTTGGAAAGTTTTTAGTTGTAAAAAAAATATAATTTTTTTTGGAAGGTATTAAGAAGTTGGGTTTCGTGTCCGGTTTTTAGTTGTAAAAAAATACAAAATTCGGTTACTCATAAAAAAAACAGGATTAAATACTTGTTATTTGAGACTGAAATCGAATAGGATAACTCCTGAAGCGACCCTGGACACATGGTAGAAAAATAGGGAGAAAAATAAAAGTGACCATATATGACCTCTTGAACAGCTCAAATTGAAGTGTAATACGCGATTTCAGGATTTCAATATCCCGAAATAAAAATGTCCTCAAATTAAATGGGAGATGTCTCAGGTCAAATAATCCTGCCACACAAAATATGAGGTGTAATAAAGGACATTAAAGGGTGCCATTATGCGAAAAATCAGTCTTGGTTGGAAACTTATTAATCGGGAAAAAAACGAATGAATACTTATTATTTAAGGCTGAAATCGAATTGGGTAAAACCTGAATCGACCCTCGACACGTGGTTGGAAAAATCATGATAAAAGTACACCTGACCATATTTGACCTCTAGAACAACTCAAATTGAAGTATATAATACACGGTTTTATGAATTTCACGGTCCCAAAAAAAATGTCCATAACTTACGCGAGCAATTATTCAGGTCAAGTAATACTTCTTATTTGTGACTGAAATCGCATAGGGTAACTCTTAAAATGACCAATGATTCGTGGTAGAAAAATCGAGATAAAAAAAAACATGACCATATTTGACCTCCCGAACGGCTCAAATTGAAGTGTATATTACACGTTTTTTGGGATTTCAAGATCCCGAAATAAAAATGTCCTTAAATTAAACGGGAGATTTCTCAGGTCAGATAATGCTACCACAAAGACTTTGAGGGGCAATAAAGGACATTAGAGGGTGCCATTATGCGAAAAATCAATCTCGGTCGGAAATCTATTAATTGGGAAAAAACGAATTAAAACTTATTATTTGAGACTGAAATCGAATTGGATAACTCCCGAATTGACCCTCGACATGTGGTAGAAAAATCGGGATAAAGATACACCTGGCCATATTTGACCTCCAGACCAATTCAAATTGAAGTGTATAATACACGATTTTATGAATTTCAAGGTCCCGGAAAAAATGTCCGTAACTTACACGAGCAATTACTCAGGTCAGATAATGCTGCCACAAAAATTTTGAGGTGCAACCAAAGACATTGGAGGGGGCCAGGTTGCGAAAAACAAGTTTCCGGTAAAAATTGGTTAATAAAGAAAACAGGATTCATACTTGATATTTGAAGCTGAAATCGAATAGATTAACTCTTTAATCTATTATGGACACATGGTAGAAAAATCGGGGTAAAAATAAATAAGACTACATTAGACCTCTCGAACGACACAAATTGTAGTGTATAATACACGGTTTTATGAATTTCAAAGTCTTGCCACAAAAATGTCCGTTAATTACACGGGTGATTTCTCAGGTTAGGTAATGCTGCCACAAAAAAATTGAGAATCAAAAGAAGAAATTGGAGGGTGTCAGTATACGAAAAAAAAGTCTCGGGTGAGAATCGGTTAATCGGGAAAACTGATTAATACTTTATATTTGTGACTGAAATCGCATAGGGTAACTCCTAAAATGACCATTGACTCGTGGTAGAAAACTTGAGATAAAAATAAACATGACCATATTTGTTCTCCCGAACGGCTCAAATTGAAGTGTATATTACACGTTTTTCGGGATTTCAAGATCCCGAAATAAAAATGTCCTTAAATTAAACGGGAGATGTCTCAGGTCAGATAATGCTACCACACAGATTTTGAGGGGCAATAAAGGACATTAGAGGGTGCCATTATGCGAAAAATCAGTCTCGGTCGGAAATCTATTAATCGGGAAAAAATGAATTAAAACTTATTATTTGAGGCTGAAATCGAATTGGGTAACTCCCGAATTGACCCTCGACATGTGGTAGAAAAATCGTGATAAAAATACACCTGGCCATATTTGACCTCCAGAACAACTCAAATTGAAGTGTATTCACGATTTTATGACTTTCAGGGTCTCGGAAAAAAAAGGTCTGTAACTTACACGGGCAATTACTCAGGTCAGTTAATGCTGCCACAAAATTTTTGAGGTGCAACAAAAGACATTGGAGGGTGCCAGGTTGCGAAAAACAAGTTTCCGGCAAAAATTGGTTAATCAAGAAAATTGGATTCATACTTGATATTTGAAGCTGAAATCGAATAGATTAACTCTTTAATCTACTATGGACACAGGGTAGAAAAATCGGGGGAAAAATAAACTAGACTATATTAGACCTCTCGAACGACACAAATTGTAGTGTATAATACACGGTTTTACTAATTTCAAAGTCTTGCAACAAAAATGTCCGTAAATTACACGGGTGATTTCTCGGGTTAGATAATGCTGCCACAACAAAATTGAGGTGCAAAGGAAGACATCGGAGGGTGTCTGTATGCGAAAAACAAGTCTCGGGTGAGAATCAGTTAATCGGGAAAAATTGACTAATACCTTTTTTTTGTGAATGAAATCGCATAGGGTAACTCCTAAAGTAACTATTGACTCGTGGTAGAAAAATCGAGATAAAAATAAACATGACCATATTTGACCTCCCGAACGGCTCAAATTGAAGTGTATATTACACGTTTTTCGGGATTTCAAGATCCCGAAATAAAAATGTCCTTAAATTAAACGGGAGATGTCACAAGTCAGATAATGGTACCACAAAGACTTTGAGGGGCAATAAAGGACATTAGAGGGTGCCATTATGCGAAAAATCAATCACGATCGGAAATCTATTAATTGGGAAAAAACGAATTAAAACTTATTATTTGAGACTGAAATCGAATTGGATAACTCCCGAATTGACCCTCGACATGTGGTAGAAAAATCGTGATAAAGATACACGTGGCCATATTTGACCTCCAGAACAATTCAAATTGAAGTGTATATAATACACGATTTTATGAATTTCAAGGTCCCGGAAAAAAAAATGTCCGTAACTTACACGAGCAATTACTCAGGTCAGATAATGGTGCCACAAAAGTTTTGAGGTGCAACAAAACACATTGGAGGGTGCCAGGTTGCGAAAAACAAGTTTCCGGCAAAAATTGGTTAATCAAACAAACTGGATTCATACTTGATATTTGAAGCTGAAATCGAATAGATTAACTATTTAATCTACTATGGACACAGGGTAGAAAAATCGGGGAAAAAATAAACTAGACTATATTAGACCTCTCGAACGACACAAATTGTAGTGTATAATACACGGTTTTAAGAATTTCAAAGTCTTGCAACAAAAATGTCCGTAAATTACACGGGTGATTTCTCCAGTTAGATAATGCTGCCACAATAAAATTGAGGTGCAAAAGAAGAAATTGGAGCGTGTCATTATGCGAAAAACAAGTCTCGGGTGAGAATCGGTTAATCGAGAAAAATTGATTAATACTTTATATTTGTGACTGAAATCGCATAGGGTAACTCCTAAAATGACCATTGACTCGTGGTAGAAAAATCAAGATAAAAATAAACATGACCATATTTGACCTCCCGAACGTCTAAAATTGAAGTGTATATTACACGTTTTTCGGGATTTGAAAATCCCGAAATAAAAATATCCTTAAATTAAACGGGAGATGTCTCAAGTCAGATAATGGTACCACAAAGACTTTGAGGGGCAATAAAGGACATCAGAGGGTGCCATTATGCGAAAAATCAGTATCGGTCAGAAATCTATTAATCGGGAAAAAACGAATTAAAACATATTATTTGAGGCTGAAATCGAATTGGGTAACTCCCAAATCGACCCTCGACACGTGGTAGAAAAATCGTGATAAAAATAAACCTGACCATATTTGACCTCCAGAACAACTCAAATTGAAGTGTATATAACTGCAATTTGGGCCGTTCGGGAGGTCGTTCTAGGTCATGTTTCATTTTCTCATGAATTTTGTACCACATATCCTGGGCCGTGTTAGTAGTTACCCTGTTCGATTAAACCAACATATAACAAGTATTTTCCATTTTCACGATAAACAGGGATACCTCCGAAAAACGTTTATCGCATACCGACACCGTCCTATCTCCTCCGTTTATTCTCAAAAATTTTGTGGGCACTTTACATGAGCCATTAAAATGTTTGTGTGATTTACAGCCATTTACGAAACGGGGCCACAAGTTTCCGAAAACCGTCTATTATAGGCTGTAATTTGGACAGTTTTGGAGGTCGTATTGGGCTGCGTTTCAGTTTCTCACGACTTTTGTACCACGTGTCATGGGTCGTGGTAGACGTTACCATGTTCGATTAAACCATCAGATAATACGTTTTTATCCTTTTTCTCGATAAACCGAGTTACCCCCAAAAAACGTTTATCGCATACCGACTCCCTCAAATCTCCTCCGTTTATGTTAAAATTTGCGTGGAAGCTTTATTTGAGAAAATAAAATGTTTGTATGATTTACTGCCATTTCTTAACAGGGGCCACAAAATACTGAAAACCGTGTATTTTAAGCTGTAATTTGCGCCCTTTTGAGAGGTCATACTGGGCTGCGTTTCAGTTTCTCACAATTTTTGTACAACGTGTCCTGGGTCGTGGTATAAGTTACCATGTTCGATTAAAGCATCAGATAACACGTATTTATTCAATTTTCGATAAACCGAGTTACCCCAAAAAACGTTTATCGCATACGGACACCCTCAAATCTCCTCAGTTTATGCTCAAAAATTGTGTGGAAGCTTTATCTGCGAAAATAAAATGTTTTTGTGACTTACGGTCATTTTTTGACTCGGTGCCGCAAAATACTGAAAACTGTGTATTATTGGCTGTAATTTGGACCGTTCGGGAGGTCGTACTTGTCTGCGTTTCAGTCTCACACGATTTTTGTACCACATGTCCTGGGCCGTGCTAGAAGTTACCATGTTCAATTAAACTATCAGATAACACGTATTTATCCTTTTTCTCGTTAATTGAGTTACCCCCGAAAAACGTTTATCGCATACCGACACCCTCAAATCTCCTCCGTTTATGCTCAAAATTTGCGTGGGAGCTTTATCAAAGCTAATAAAATGTTTGTGTGATTTACTACCATTTTTTACTCGGGGTCACAAAATACCGAAAACCGTGTATTATAGGCTGTAATTTGAGCCGTTTAGAAGGTCGTACTGAGCTGCGTTTCAGTTCTCACGATTTTTGTACCACTTGTTCTAGGTCGTGGTAGAAGTTACCATGTTCGATTAAACCATCACATAACGCGTATTTATCTATTTTCTCGATAAACCGAGTTACCCCCGAAAAACGCTTATCGCATACGGACACCCTCAAATCTATTCTGTTTATGTTCAAAATTTAAGTGGAAGCTTTATCTGAGAAAATAAAATATTTTTGTGATTTACGGTCATTTCCGACTCGGTGCCGCAAAATACCGAAAACCATGTATTATAGGCTGCAATTTGGGTCGTTCAGGAAGTCGTACTAGGTCATGTTTTATTCTCATGAATTTTTTACCACTTATCCTGGGCCGTGTTAATAGTTACCATGTTCGATTAAACCAACAGATAACAAGTATTTATCCATTTTCAGGATAAAAGTGGTACCTCCGAAAAACGTTTATCGTTTACCGAAACCCTCAAATCTCCTCTGTTTATGCTCAAAATGTGCCTGGGAGCTTTATCTGAGCTTATAAAATGTTTGTGTGATTTACTGTCATTTCTGACCCGGAGCCGCAAAATACCGAAAACCGTGTATTATAGGCTGTAATTTGGACCGTTCAAGAAGTCGTACTGGGCTGCGTTTCAGTTTCTCACGATTTTTGTACCATGAGTCCTGGGCTTTGTTAGTAATTATCCTGTTCGATTAAACCAATAATTAACAAGTGTTTATCCATTCTCACGATAAACAGGGGTATCTCCGAAAAACGTTTATCGCATACCGACACACTCAAATCTCCTCCGTTTATGCTCAAATTTTGCGTGGGATCTTTATTTGAGCCAATAAAATGTTTGTGTAAATTACTTCAATTTCTGACCCGGGGCCACAAAATACCAAAAACCGTGTATTATATAGGCTGCAATTTGGGCCGTTCGGGAGAATGTACTGGGTTGCATTTCAGTTTCTCATGAATTTTGTACCACATATCCTGGGCCGTGTTAGTAGTTACCTTGTTCGATTAAACCATTAGATAACAAGTATTTATCCATTTTCACGTTAAACAGAGGTACCTCTGAAAAACGTTTATCGCTTACCGACACCATCAAATCTCCTCCGTTTATGCTTAAAATTTGCGTGGAAGTTAAATCTGAGCAAATAAAATGTTTGTATGATTTACTGCCATTTATGACCCGGGGCCACAAAATACCGAAAAACGTGTATTATAAGAATAAAAGCTGTAATTTCGGCCGTTCGGGAGGTCGTACTGGGCTGCGTTTTAATTTCTCACGATTTTTGTACAACGTGTCCTGGGCCGTGGTAGAAGTTAACATGTTCGATTAAACCATCAGATAACACGTATTTATCGATTCTCTCGATAAATCAAGTTACCCCCGAAAAACGTTTATCGCATACCGACACCCTCAAATCTCCTTCGTTTATGCTCAAAATTTGCGTGGGAACTTTGTCTGAGCCAATCAAATGTTTGTGTGATTTACTGCCATTTCTGACCCGGAGCCACAAAATTCAGAAAACCGTGTATTATAGGCTTTAATTTGGACCGTTTGGGAAGTCTTATTGGGCTGCGTTTCAGTTTCTCACGGTTTTTGTACCACGTGTCCTGGGTTGTGGTAGAAGTTATCATGTTCGATTAAACAATCAGATAATATGTTTTTATCCATTTTCTCGATAAACCGAGTTACCCCCGAAAAACGTTTATCGCATACCGACAACCTCAAATCTCCTCCGTTTATGTTAAAATTTGCGTGGGAGCTTTATTTGAGCAAATAAAATGTTTGTGTGATTTACTGTCATTTATGACCAGGGGCCACAAAATACTGAAAACCGTGTATTATAAGCTGTAATTTGCGCCGTTCTGGAGGTCATACTGGGTTGCGTTTCAGTTTCTCACGATTTTTGTACAATTTGTCATGGGTCGTAGTAGAAGTAACCATGTTCGATTAAACCATCAGATATGACGTATTTATCCAATTGCTCGATAAACCGAGTTACCCTCGAAAAACGTTTATCGCATACGGACACCCTCAAATGTCCTCTGTTTATGCTCAAAATTTGTGTGGAAGCTTTATCTGAGAAAATAAAATGTTTATTTAATTTACGGTTATTTCTGCCCAGTGAGGCAAAATACTGAAAACCGTGTATTTGGGCCGTTCGGGAGGTCGTACTACGTCATGTTTCATTTTCTCTTGAATTTTGTACCACATATCCTGGGCCGTGTTAGTAGTTATCATGTTCGATTAAACCAACAGATAAAAAGTATTTATCCATTTTCACGATAAACGGAGGTACCTTCGAAAAATGTTTATCGCATACCGACACCGTCCTATCTCCTCCGTTTATGCTCAAAATTTGCGTGGGCACTTTATCTGAGCCAATAAAATGTTTGTGTGATTTACCGCCATTTCTTACCCGGGGCCACAAAATACCGAAAACCGTGTAATATAGGCTGAAATTTGGGCCGTTCGGGAGGTCGTATTGGCCTGCGTTTCAGTTTCTCACGATTTTTATACCACGTGTCTTCGGCCGTGGTAGAAGTTACCATGTTCGATTAAACCAAAAGATAACACGTTTTTATCCATTTTCTCGATAAACCGAGTTACCCCCGAAACAAGTTTATCGCATACCGACACCATCAAATCTCCTCCGTTTATGCTCAAAATTTGCGTGGGAGCTTTATTTGAGCTAGTAAAATGTTTTTGTGATTTACGGTCATTTCTGACCCAGTGCCGCAAAATATCAAAAACCGTGTATTATATGCTGCAATTTGGGCCGTTCGAGAGGTCGTACTAGGTCATGTTTCATTTTCTCATGAATTTTGTACCACATATCATGGGCCGTGTTAGTAGTTACCCAGTTCGATTAAACAAACAGATAAAAAGTATTTATCCATTTTCACAATAAATAGAGGTTAACCCGAAAGACGTTTATCGCATACGGACACCCTCAAATCTCCTCCATTTATGCTCAAAACTTGCGCGGCAGCTTTATCTGAGCCAATAAATTGTTTGTGTGATTTAATGCCATTTCTGATCCGGGGCCACAAAATACCGAAAACCGTGTATTATATATACTGTAATTTGGGCCATTCGGGAGGTCGTATTGGGCTGCGTTTCAGTTTCTCAGGATTTTTGTACCACGTGTCCTGGCCGTAGTAGAAATTACCATGTTCGATTAAACCATCAGATAACACGTTTTTATCCATTTTCTCGATAAAACGAGTTACCCCCGAAAAACGTTTATCGCATACGGACACCCTCAAATCTCCTCCGTTTATGCTCAAAATTTATGTAGAAGGTTTATCTGAGAAAACACCGAAACCGTGTATTATAGGCTGCAATTTGGGCCGTTCGGGAGGTCGTACTAGGTCATGTTTCATTTTGTGATGAATTTTGTACCACATATCCTGGGCCGTGTTAGTAGTTACTATGTTCGATTAAACCAACAGATAACAAGTATTTATCTATTTTCACGATAAACAGAGGTACCTCTGAAAAACATTTATCGCATACCGACACCATCAAATCTCCTTCGTTTATGCTCAAAATTTGAATGGGAGCTTTATCATAGAAAATAAAATGTTTTTGTGATTTACAATCATTTCTGACCCGGTGCCGCAAAATACCGAAAACCGTATATTATAGGCTGCAATTTGGGTCGTTCGAGAGGTCGTATTGGGTCATTTTTCATTTTCTTACGAATTTTGTACAACGTATCCTGGGACGTGTTGGTAGTTACTCTGTTCGATTAAACCAATAGATAACAAGAATTTATCCATTTTCACGACAAACCGAGTTTCCTCCGAAAAACGTTTATCGCATACCGACACCCTCAAATCTCCTCCCTTAATGCTCAAAATTTGCGTGGGAGCTTTATCTGAGCCAGTAAAATGTTTGTGTTATTTACTTCCATTTCTGACCCGGGACCACAAAATACCGAAAACCGTGTAATATGAACTGTAATTTGGGCCGTTCGGGAAGTCGTATTGTGCTGCGTTTTAGTTTCTCACGATTTTTGTACAACATGTCATGGGCCTTGGTAGAAGTTACCATGTTCGATTAAACCATCAGATAACACATATTTTATCCATTTTCTCGATAAATAGAGTTACTTCCGAAACACGTTTATCGCATACCAACACCCTCAAATCTCCTCCGTTTATGCTCAAAATTTGCGTGGGAGCTTTATCTGAACTAGTAAAATATTTTTGTGATTTACGGTCATTTCTGAACCAGTGCCGCAAAATACCCAAACCGTGTATTATAGGCTGCAATTTGGGCCGTTCGAGAGGTCTTACTAGGTCATGTTTCATTTTCTCATGAATTTTGTACCATATATGTCATGGGCCGTGTTAGTAGTTACCTTATTCGATTACACCAACAGATAAAAAGTATTTATCCATTTTCACGATAAATAGAGGTTACCCCGAAAAACGTTTATCGCATACGGACACCCTCAAATCTCCTCCATTTATGCTCAAAACTTGTGTGGCAGCTTTATCTGAGCCAATTAAATGTTTGTGTGATTTACTGCCATTTCTGACCCGGGCCACAAATACCGAAAACCGTGTATTATATATACTGTAATTTGGGCAATTCGGGAGGTCGTACTGACTGCGTTTCAGTTTCTCAGGATTTTTGTACCACGTGTCCTGTGCCGTGGTTGAAGTTACTATGTTCAATTAAACCATCAGATAACACGTATATATCCATTTTCTTAATAAACCGAGTTACCCTTAAAAAACGTGTATCGCATACCGACATTCTCAAATATTCTCCGTTTATGCTCAAAATTTGTGTGGGATCTTTATATGAGTTATTAAAATGTTTGTTTGATTTACCGCCATTTCTGACCAGGGGCCACAAAATACCGAAAACCGTGTATTATAGGCTATAATTTGGCCGTTCGGAGGTCGTACTGGGCCGCGTTTCAATTTTTCATGATTTTTTTACCACGTGTTCTGGGCCGTAGTAGAAATTACCTTGTTCGATTAAATCATCAGATAACACGTATATATCCATTTTCTCGATAAACCGAGTTACCCCCGAAAAACGTTTATCGCATACGGACACCATCAAATCTCCTCTTTTTATGCTCAAAATTTATGTGGAAGCATTTTCTGAGAAAATACCGAACCGTCTATTATAGGCTGCAATTTGGGCCGTTCGAGAGGTCGTAATAGGTCATGTTTCATTTTGTGATGAATTTTGTACCACATATCCTGGGCTGTGTTAGTAGTTACCCTGTTCGATTAAACCAACAGATAACAAGTATTTATCCATTTTCACGATAAACAGAGGTACCTCCGAAAAACGTTTATCGCTTACCGACACCATCAAATCTCCTCCGTTTATGCTCAAAATTTGCGTGGGAGCTTTATCTGAGCCATTAAAATGCTTGTGTGATTTACTGTCATTTCTGACCCGGGGTCACAAAATACCGAAAACCGTGTATTATATATAGGCAGTAATTTAGGCCGTTCGGGAGTTCGTACTGGGCTGCATTTCAGTTTCTCACGATATTTTTACCACCTGTCATGGGCCGTAGTAGAAATTACCAAGTTCGATTAAACCAGCAGATAACACGTATTTAACCATTTTCTCGATAAACCGAGTTACCCCCGAAAAACGTTTATCGCATACCGACACCTTTCAATCTCCTCCGTTTAAGCTCAGAATTTTCGTGGGAGCTTTATCTGAGCCAATAAAATATTTGTGTGATTTACTGCCATTTCTAACCCGGGGCCACAAAATACCGAAAACCGTGTATTATAGGCTGTAATTTGGGCTGTTCGGAAGGTCATACTGGGATGCGTTTCAGTTTCTCACGACTTTTGTACCACGTGTCCTAGGCCGTGGTAGAAATTACCATTTTCGATTAAACCATCAGATAACACGTATTTATCCATTTTCTCGATAAACTGAGTTACCTCGAAAAACGTTTATCGCATACAGACACACTCAAATCTCCTCCGTTTATGCTCAAAATTTGCGCGGGAGCTTTATCTGAGCCAATTAAATGTTTGTGTGATTTACTGCTATTTCTGACCCGGAGCCACAAAATACCGAAAACCGTGTATTATGAGCTGTAATTTGGGCCGTTCAGGAGGTCGTACTGGTCTGCGTTTTATTTTCTCACGATTTTTGTACAACGTGTCCTGGGCCGTGGTAGAAGTTACCATGTTCGATTAAACCATCAGATAACACGTATTTATCCATTTTCTCGATAAATCGAGTTACCCCCGAAAAACGTTTATCCCTTAGCGACACACTCAAATCTCCTTCGTTTATGCTCAAAATTTGCGTGGGAACTTTATCTGAGCCAATAAAATTTTTTTGTCATTTACAGTCGTTTCTGACCCAGGACCACAAAATACCGAAAACCGTTTATTATAAGCTGTAATTTGGGCCGTTCGGAGGTCGTACTGGGATGCGTTTCAGTTTCTCACGATTTTTGTACCACGTGTCCGTGGTCGTGATAGAAGTTACCATGTTCGATTAAACTATTAGATAACACGTATTTATCCAATTTATCGATAAACCGAGTTACCCCCGAAAAACGTTTATCGCATACCGATACCCTCAAATCTCCTCCGTTTATGGTAAGAATTTGTGTGGGAGCTTTATTCGAGAGAATAAAATGTTTTTGTGATTTATAGTCATTTCTGACCCGGTGCCGCAAAATACCGAAAACCGTGTATTATAGGCTGTAATTTGGGTCGTTCAGGAGGTCGTACTGGGCTGCGTTTTAGTTTCTCACGATTTTTGTACAACGTGTCCTGGTCCGTGGTAGAAGTTAGCATGTTCGATTAAACCATCAGATAACACGTATTTAATCATTTTCTCGATAAATCGAGTTAACCCGAAAAATGTTTATCGCTTAACGACACACTCAAATCTCCTTTGTTTATGCTCAAAATTTGCGAGGGAGCTTTGTCTGAGCCAATAAATTTTTTTTGTCATTTACAGTCAGTTCTGATCTGGAGCCGCAAAATACCGAAAACCGTGTATTATAGGCTAGGGCTGAGCAAAAAATCCGATTATCCGAATCGATCTGATATCCGATCCGTATCCGATCTGAAAAAATGGATACCCGATCCGAAAATGACATTCGATCGGATACCCGATCCGAACCTTTCGGATACGGATCGGATATCGGATACCAGTCAAAAAAATTTCGGATATCCGATCTGATCCGAAACTTAACTTTTTTACATTTTTTCTAAAGAAAGTTGAAACTTACCCATTACTTTTTACTTTTGGGCATTCAAAATCCACGATTTCACTTCTTTACAACATTGGCCCATAATACACCATATTGTACCTCATATATATATACTCACCCATTTCTTCAACCCTAAACGTTGAATTCATTTTAGCCGACAAGAAATCAACTCACTTCCTCTTACTCCATTAAAAAAATACTAACTTTCGTCTTAAAATTCTGATTGTGGCTCCATCTTTCTCATAATGATTAACCCATTGATATTATCTTCTCTTTTATTTTATCCAAATTACTCTAATCAACATGAATATTATGACCCAACTCTCTCATTCATCAACTCTTATATTCAAAGCTTTATTTTAGTTCCAGTTGCTTTTTTTTCTCTCCTGATTTCAGAGGCAAAAGAGTTTTTATTCCACATATTTACGGGAATGGGGGAAGTCTTGTTTTCAATGTTGTGTTGACAAATCTGGGTTTATTTTAATTTTTCTAAATCGAGGAGTTAATTTAGTTCAATTTACGGATAAAACTGGGATGTTAAATTATTATATGTACTGAAGTTTTTTATAAAATATTTTTTTTTGAGCAAAAAAGACATTTTTTAAGATAAATACACATAATGAAAAAAATTTCTCGAAAATTGGATATCCACGGATATTTGGATATCAGATCCGATTTTTTTGGATATTAAAATCGGATATCCGAAGTGTTTCGGATCGGATATCGGATAGTAAAAATTTGAATTTTCGGATCGGATATCCGATCCGAAATTGGAGTTCGGATCGGATATCTGATCTATGCTCTGGCCTATTATAGGCTGCAATTTGGGCCGTTCAGGAGGTCGTACTAGGTCATGCTTCAATTTCTCATGAATTTTGTACCACATATCCTGGGCCGTGTTAGTAGTTATTCTATTCGATTAAACCAACATATAGCAAGTATTTAACCATTTTCACGATAAATAGAGGTACCCATGAAAAACGTTTATCGCTTACCAACACCATAAAATCTCCTCCGTTTATGCTCAAAATTTGCGTGGGAGATTTATCTGAGCCAATAAAATGTTTGTGTGATTTACTGCCATTTCTGACCCGGGGCTACAAAATACCGAAAACCGTGTATTATAGGCTATAATTTGGGCCGTTCTGAAGGTCTTACTGGGCCACGTTTCAGTTTCTCACGATTTTTGTACCACGTGTCTTGGGTCGTGGTAGAAGTTACCATGTTCGATTAAACCATCAGATAACACGTATTTATCCATTTTCTCGTTAAACCGAGTTATCCCCGAAAAACGTTTATTGCATACAAACACCCTCAAATCTCCTCCGTTTATGCTCAAAAAATGTGTGGAAGCTTTATCTGAGAAATTAAAATGTTTTTGTGATTAACAGCCATTTCTGACCCGGTACCGCAAAATACCGAAAACCGTGTATTATAGACTGCAATTTGAGCCGTTCAGGAGGTCGTACTAGGTCATGTTTCAATTTCTCATGAATTTTGTACCACATATCCTGGGCCGTGTTAGTAGTTATCCAGTTCGATTAAACCACCATATAACAAGTATTTAACCATTTTCACGATAAATAGAGCTACCCCCGAAAAACATTTATCGCTTACCAACACCGTAAAATCTCCTCCGTTTATGCTCAAAATTTGCGTGGGAGATTTATCTGAGCCAATAAAATGTTTTTGTGATTTACTGCCATTTCTGACCCGGGGCCACAAAATACCGAAAACCGTGTAGTATAGGCTATAATTTGGGCCGTTCTGAAGGTCTTACTGGGCCACGTTTCAGTTTCTCACGATTTTTGTACCACGTGTCCTGGGTCGTGGTAGAAGTTACCATGTTCGATTAAACCATCAGATAACACGTATTTATCCATTTTCTCGGTAAACCGAGTTATCCCCGAAAAACGTTTATTGCAAACAAACACCCTCAAATCTCCTCCGTTTATGCTCAAATTTTGTGTGGAAGATTTATCTTGAGAAAATAAATTGTTTTTTTGATTAACAGCCATTTCTGACCCGGTGCCGCAAAATACCAAAAACCGTTTATTATAGGCTGTAATTTGGGCCGTTCGGGAGGTTGTACTAGGATGCGTTTCAGTTTCTCAAGATTTTTGTACCACGTATCCTGGTTCGTGCTAGAAAATACCATGTTCGATTAACCATAAGATAACACGTAATTATCAAATTTTTCGATAAACCGAGTTACCCCCGAAAAACGTTTATCTCATACGAACACTCTCAAATCTATTGTGTTTATGCTCAAAATTTGTGTGGATGCTTTATCTGAGAAAATAAAATGTTTTTGTGATTTACGGTCATTTCTAACCCGGTGCCGCAAAATACCGAAAACCGTGTATTATAAGCTACAATTCGGGCCGTTCCGGAGGTCGTACTAGTTTATGTTTAATACTCATTAATTTTTTTCCACATTCCCTGGGCCGTAATAGTAGTTACCCTGTTCGATTAAACCAACAGATAACAAGTATTTATCCATTTTCACGATAAAAAGAAGTACCTCCGAAAAACGTTTATCGTTTACCGACACCATCAAATCTCCTCCGTTTATGCTCAAAATTTGCGTGGTAGCTTTATATGAGCCAATAAAATGTTTGTGTGATTTATTGCCATTTCTGACTCGGGGCACAAAATACCGAAAACCGTGTATTATAGGCTGTAATTTGGGCCGTTTTGAAGGTCTAGCTGGGCCGCGTTTCAGTTTCTCACGATTTTTGTACCACGTGTTCTGGATCGTGGTATAAGTTACTATGTTCGATTAAACCATCTGATAACACGTATTTATCCATTTTCTCGATAAATAGAGTTACCCCCGAAAAAAGTTTATCGCATACGGACACTCTCAAATCTCCTCCGTTTATGCTCAAAACTTGTGTGGAAGCTTTATCTGAGAAATAAAATGTTTTTGTGATTAACAGTCATTTCTGACCCGGTGGCGCAAAATACCGAAAACCGTGTATTATAGGTTGTAATTTGGCCGTTCGGGAGGTCGTACAGGGCAGCGTTTCAGTTTCTCAAGATTTTTGTACCACGTGTCCTGAGCCGTGGTAGAAGTTACCATGTTCGATTAAACCATCAGATAACGTTTATCGCATACCGACACCCTTTAATCTCCTCTGTTTATGCTAAAACTTTGCGTGTGAGCTTTATCTGAGCTAAAAAAATGTTTGTATGTTTTACTACCATTTCTGACCCGGTGCCACAAAATACCGAAAACCGTGTATTATATGCTGTATTTTGGGCCTTTCGGGAGGTCATACAGGGTTGCGTTTCAGTTTCTCACTATTATTGTACAACATGTCCTTAGACGCGGTAGAAGTTACCATGTTCGATTAAACCATTAGATAACACGTATTTATCCAATTTCTCGATAAACCGAGTTACCCCCGAAAAACGTTTATTGCATACCGACACCCTCAAATCTCCTCCGTTTATGCTCAAATCTATTGTGGAAGCTTTATCTCAGAAAATAAAATGTTTTTGTGATTTACAGTCATTTGTGACCCGGTGCTGCAAAATACCGAAAACCGTGTATTATAACCTGCAATTTGGTACTAGGTCATGCTTCATTTTCTCATGAATTTTGTACCACATATCCTGAGCCGTGTTAGTAGTTACCATGTTCGATTAAACCAACAGATAATAAGTATTTATCCATTTTCACGATAAATAAAGGTACCTCCGAAAAACGTTTATCGCTTACCGACACCATCAAATCTCCTTCGTTTCTGCTCAAAAATTGCGTGGGAGTTTTATATGAGCCAATAAAATGTTTGTGTGATTAACTACCATTTCTGACCCGGGACCACAAAATACCGAAAACCGTGTATTATAAGATGTAATTTGGGTCGTTCGGGAGGTTGTACTGGGCCGCGTTTCAGTTTCTCACGTTTTTTTTACCACGTGTCCTGGGTCGTGGTAGAATTTACCATGTTCGATTAAACCATCAGATAATACGTTTTTATCCATTTTCTCGATAAACCGAGTTACCCCCGAAAAACGTTAATCGCATACCGAGACCCTCAAATCTCCTCTATTTATGCTATAAACGTGCCTGGGAGCTTTATCTGAGCTATAATAAAATGTTTGTGTGATTAACTGCCATTTCTGACCCGGGGCCACAAAATACCGAAAATCGTGTATTATAGGTTGTAATTTGGGTCGTTCGGGTGGTCGTACTGGGCCGCGTTTCAGTTTCTCACGATTTTTGTACCACGTGTCCTGGGCCGTGGTAGAATTTACCATCTTCGATTAAACCATCAGATAATACGTTTTTATCCATTTTCTCGATAAACCGAGTTACCCCCGAAAAACGTTTATCGCATACCGGCACCCTTTAATCTCCTCTGATTATGCTAAAAATTTGCGTGGGAGCTTCATCTGAGCCAATTAAATGTTTGTGTGATTTATTGCCATTTCTGACCCAGGGCCACAAAATACCGAAAACCGTGTATTATAGGCTGTAATTTGGGCCGTTCAGGAGGTCGTACTGGGATGCGTTTCAGTTTCTCACGATTTTTGTACCACGTGTCCTAGGCCGTGGTAGAAGTTACCATGTTCGATTAAACCATCAGATAACACGTATTTATCCATTTTCTCGATAAACTAAGTTACCTCGAAAAACGTTTATCGCATACAGACACACTCAAATCTCCTCCGTTTATGCTCAAAATTTGCGTGGGAGCTTTATCTGAGCCAATTAAATGTTTGTGTCATTTACAGTCATTTCTGACCCGGGCCCACAAAATACCGAAAATCGTGTATTATGAGCTGTAATTTGGGCCGTTTAAGAGGTCGTACTAGATCATGCTTCATTTTCTCATGAATTTTGTACCACATATCCTGGGCCGTGTTAGTAGTAACCCTATTCGATTAAACCAACAGATAACAAGTATTTATACATTTTCACGATAAATATAGATACCTCCGAAAAACGTTTATCGCTTACCGACACCATCAAATCTCCTTCGTTTATGCTCAAAATTTGCGTGAGAGTTTTATATGAGCCATTAAAATGTTTGTGTGATTAACTGCCATTTCTGACCCGGGGCCACAAAATACCGAAAACCGTGTATTATAGCCTTATAGGCCGCGTTTCAGTTTCTCACGATTTTTGTACCACGTGTCCTGGGCTTTGGTAGAATTTACCATCTTCGATTAAACCATCAGATAATATGTTTTTATCCATTTTCTCGATAAACCGAGTTACCCCCGAAAAACGTTTATCGCATACCAAGACCCTCAAATCTCCTCTGTTTATGCTAAAAACTTGCGTGGGAGCTTTATCTGTGTTATAATAAAATGTTTGTGTGTGTTTACTGCCATTTCTGACCCGGGTCCACAAAATACCGAAAACCGTGTATTTTATGCTGTAATTTGGGCCTTTCGGGAGGTCATACTGGGTTACGTTTCAGTTTCTCACTATTATTGTACAACATGTCCTTGGACGCGGTAGAAGTTACCATGTTTGATTAAACCATTAGATAACACGTATTTATCCAATTTCTCGATAAACCGAGTTACCCCCGAAAAACGTTTATTGCATACCGACACCCTCAAATCTCCTCCGTTTCTGCTCAAAATTTGTGTGGAAGCTTTATTTTAGAAAAAAAAATGTTTTTGTGATTTACAGTCATTTCTGACTCGGTGTTGCAAAATACCGAAAACCGTGTATTATAACCTGCAATTTGGGCCGTTTAAGAGGTCGTACTAGGTCATGCTTCATTTTCTCATGAATTTTGTACCACATATCCTGGGCCGTGTTAGTAGTTATCCTGTTCGATTAAACCAACAGATAACAAGTATTTATCCATTTTCACGATAAACAAAGGTACCTCCGAAAAACGTTTATCGTTTACCGACACCATCAAATCTCCTTCGTTTATGCTCAAAATTTGTGTGGGAGCTTTATATGAGCCAATAAAATGTTTGTGTGATTTACTACCATTTCTGACCCGGGGCCACAATATACCGAAAACCGTGTATTATAAGCTGTAATTTGGACCGTTCAGGAGGATTTACTGGGCTGCGTTTCAGTTTCTCACGATTTTTGTACCACATGTCCTGGGTCGTGGTAGAAGTAACCATGTTTGAGTAAACCATCAGTTAACACGTATTTATACATTTTCTCGATAAACCGAGTTACCTCCAAAAAACGTTTATCGCATACCGACACCCTTTAATCTCCTCTGTTTATGCTAAAAATTTGCGTGGGAGCTTTATCTGAGCTAATAAAATGTTTGTGTGTTTTACTGCCATTTCTGACCCGGGTCCACAAAATACCGAAAACCGTGTATTTTATGCTGTAATTTGGGGCTTTCGGGAGGTCATACTGGGTTGCGTTTCAGTTTCTCACTATTATTGTACAACATGTCCTTGGACGCGGTAGAAGGTACCATGTTTGATTAAACCATTAGATAACACGTATTTATCCAATTTCTCGATAAACCGAGTTACCCCCGAAAAACGTTTATTGCATACCGACACCCTCAAATCTCCTCCGTTTCTGCTCAAAATTTGTGTGGAAGCTTTATTTTAGAAAAAAAAATGTTTTTGTGATTTACAGTCATTTCTGACCCGGTGTTGCAAAATACCGAAAACCGTGTATTATAACCTGCAATTTGGGCCGTTTAAGAGGTCGTATTAGGTCATGCTTCATTTTCTCATGAATTTTGTACCACATATCCTTGGCCGTGTTAGTAGTTATCCTGTTCGATTAAACCAACAGATAACAAGTATTTATCCATTTTCACGATAAATAAAGTTACCTCCGAAAAACGTTTATCGCTTACCGACACCATCAAATCTCCTTCGTTTATACTCAAAATTTGCGTGGAAGTTTTATATGAGCCAATAAAATGTTTGTGTGATTAACTGCCATTTCTGACCCGGGGCCACAAAATACCGAATACCGTGTATTATAGGCTGTAATTTGGGCCGTTTTAAAGGTCTTACTGGCCCGCGTTTCAGTTTCTCACGATTTTTGTATCATGTGTTCTGAGTCGTGGTAGAAGTTACCATGTTCGATTAAACCATCAGATAACTCGTATTTATCCATTTTCTCGATAAACCGAGTTACCCCCGAAAAACGTTTATCGCATACCGAGACCCTCAAATCTCCTCTGTTTATGCTAAAAACTTGCGTGGGAGCTTTATCTGAGTTATAATAAAATGTTTGTGTGATTCACTGCCATTTCTTACATGGGGCCACAAAATACCGAAAACCATTTATTATAGGCTGTAATTTGGGCCGTTCGGGATGTCATACTGGGTTGCGTTTCAGTTTCTCACTATTACTGTACAACATGTCCTTGGTCGTGGTAGAGGTTGACATGTTCCTTTAAACCATTAGATAACACGTATTTATCCAATTTCTCGATAAACCGAGTTACCCCCGAAAAACGTTTATCGCATACCGACACCATCAAATCTCCTCCGTTAATGCTCAGAATTTGTGTGGAAGCTTTATCTGAGAAAGTAAAATGTTTTTTGTGATTTACAGTCATTTCTGACCCGGTGCCGCAAAATACCGAAAACCGTGTATTATAGGCTGCAATTTGGGCCGTTAAGGAGTTCGTACTAGGTCATGTTTCATTTTCTCATGAATTTTGTACCACATATCCTGGCCGTGTTAGTAGTTACCACGTTCGATTAAAAGAACCAACAGATAACATGTATTTATCCATTTTCTCGATAAACCGAGTTACCTCCGAAAAACGTTTATCGGATACCGACACCCTCAAATATCCTTCTTTTATGCTCAAAACTTGTGTGGCAGCTTTATCTGAGAAAATAAAATGATTTTGTGATTTACAGTCATTTCTGACCCGGTACCGCAAAATACCGAAAACCGTGTATTATAGGCTGTAATTTGGGCCGTTCGGGAGGTCGTATTAGGTCATGTTTCATTTTCTCATGAATTTTATACCACGTATCCTGGGCCGTGTTAGTAGTTACTCTGTTCGAATTAACCAACAGATAACAAGTATTTATCCATTTTCAAGATAAAAAGAGGTACTTCCGAAAAACGTTTATCGTTTACCGACACCATCAAATTTCCTCCGTTTATGCTCAAAATTTGCGTGGGAGCTTTATATGAGCCAATAAAATTTTTGTGTGGTTTATTGCCATTTCTGACCCCGGGGCCACAAATACCGAAAACCGTGTATTATAGGCTGTAATTTGAGCCGTTTTAAAGGTCTTACTGGGCCGCGTTTCAGTTTCTCACAATTTTTGTATCACGTGTTCTGGGTCGTGGTAGAAGTTATCATGTTCGATTAAACCATCAGATAACACGTATTTATCCATTTTCTCGATAAACCGAGTTACCCCCGAAAAACGTTTATCGCATACGGACACCCTCAAATCTCCTCCGTTTATGCTCAAAATTTGTGTGGTAGCTTTATCTGAGAAAATAAAATGTTTTTGTGATTAACAGTCATTTCTGACCCGGTGCCGCAAAATACCGAAAACCGTGTATTATAGGCTTTAATTTAGGCCGTTCGGGAGGTCATACTGGGCTGCGTTTCTGTTTCTCAAGATTTTTGTACCACGTATCCTGGGCCGTGGTAGAAGCTACCATGTTCGATTAAACCATCAGATAACACGTATTTACCCATTTTCTCGAAAAACCGAGTTACCCCCGAAAAACGTTTATCGCATACCGACACCCTCAAATCTCCTCTGTTTATGCTAAAAATTTGCGTGGGAGCTTTATCTGAGCTAATAAAATGTTTGTGTGATTTACTGTCATTTCTTACCCGGGGCCACAAAATACCAAAAACCTTGTATTATAGATTGTAATTTGGGCCTTTCGGGAGGTCATACTGGGTTGCGTTTCAGTTTCTCACTATTATTGTACAACATGTCCTTGGTCGCGGTAGAATTTACCTTGTTCGATTAAACCATTAGATAACACGTATTTATCCAATTTCTAGATAAACCGAGTTATCCCCGAAAAACGTTTATTGCATACCGACACCCTCAAATCTCCTCTGTTTATGCTCAAAATTTGTGTGGATGCTTTATTCGAGAAAATAAAATGTTTTTGTGATTTATAGTCATTTCTGACCCAGTGCCGCAAAATACCGAAAACCGTGTATTATAGGCTGCAATTTGGGCCGTTTGGGAGGTCGTACTAGGTCATGCTTCATTTTCTCATGAATTTTGTACCACATATCCTGGGTCGTGTTAGTAGTTACCTTGTTCGATTAAACCAACCGATAACAAGTATTTATCCATTTTCACGATAAGTAAAAGTACCTCAGAAAAACGTTTATCGCTTACCGACACCATCAAATCTCCTTCGTTTATGCTCAAAATTTGCGTGGGAGCTTTATATGAGCCAATAAAATGTTTGTGTGATTTACTCCCATTTCTGACCCGGGGCCACAAAATACCGAAAACCGTGTATTATAGGCTGTAATTTGGGCCGTTCAGGAGGTCGTACTGGGCTGCGTTTCAGTTTCTCACGATTTTTATATCACGTGTCCTGACCCGTGGTAGAATTTACCATGTTCGATTAAACTATCAGATAATACGTTTTTATCCATTTTCTCGATAAACCGAGTTACCCCCTGAAAAACATTTATCGCATACCGACACCCTCAAATCTCCTCTGTTTATGTTAAAATTTGCGTGGAAGCTTTATTTGAGCTAATAAAATGTTTGTGTGATTTACTGTCATTTCTGACCAGGGGCTACAAAATACTGAAAACCGTGTACTATATGATGCAATTTGGGCTGTTCGGGAGGTCATACTGGGATGCGTTTCATATTCTCATAATTTTTGAACAACGTGTCCAGGGTCGTGGTAGAGGTTACCATGTTCGATTAAACCATCAGATAACACGTATTTATCCAATAGTTACCCCCGAAAAACGTTTATCGCATACGGACACCCTCAAATCTCCTCTTTATATGCTCATAATTTGTGTGGAAGCTTTATCTGTGAAAATAAAATGATTTTGTGATTTAAGGTCATTTCTGACCCCGTGCCGCAAAATACCGAAAACTGTGTATTATAGGCTGCAATTTGGGTCGTACTAGATCATGTTTCATTCTCATGAATTTTTTACCACATTCCCTGGGCCGTAATAGTAGTTACCCTGTTCGATTAAACCAACAGATAACAAATATTTATCCATTTTCACGATAAAAGAGGTACCTTCGAAAAACGTTTATCGCTTACCGAAACCTTCAAATCTCCTCTGTTTATGCTCAAAATTTGTGTGGAAGCTTTATATGAGAAAATCAAATGTTTTTGTGATTTACGGTCATTTCCGACCCAGTGCCGCAAAATACCGAAAACCGTATATTATACACCATTTTATGAATTTCAGGGTCCCGGAAGAAAAATGTCCGTAACTTACACGAGCAATTACTCAGGTCAGATAATTATGCCACAAAAATTTTGAGGTGCAACCAAAGATATTGGAGGGTGCCAGGTTACGAAAAACAAGTTTCCGGCAAAAGTTGGTTTATCAAGAAAACTGGATTCATACTTGATATTTGAAGCTGAAATCGAATAGATTCACTCATTAATCTACTATGGACACGTGGTAGAAAAATCGAGGAAAAATAAACTAGACTATATTAGACCTCTTGAACGGCACAAATCGTAGTGTATATTACACGGTTTTATGAATTTTAAAGTCTTGCAACAAAAATGTCCGTAAATTACACGGGTGATTTCTCCGGTTAGATATATAATGCTGCCACAACAAAATTGAGGTGCAAAGGAAGACTTTGGAGGGTGTCAGTATGCGAAAAACAAGTCTCGGGTGAGAATCGGTTAATCGGGAAAAATTGATTAATACTTTTTATTTGTGACTGAAATCGCATAGGGTAACTCTTATAATGACCATTGACTCGTGGTATAAAAATCGAGTTAAAAATAAACATGACCTTATTTGACCTCCTTATTTGACCTCCCGAACGGCTCAAACTGAAGTATATATTACACGTTTTTCGGGATTTCAAGCTCCCGAAATAAAAATGTCCTTAAATTAAACGGGAGATGTCTTAGGTCAGATAATTCTACCACACAGACTTTGAGGGGCAATAAAGGACATTAGAGGGTGTCATTATGCGAAAAATCAGTCTCCGTCGGAAATCTATTAATCGGGAAAAAACGAATTAAAACCTTTTTATTTGAGGTTGAAATAGAATTGGGTAACTCCCGAATTGACCCTCGACATGTGGTAGAAAAATCGTGATAAAAATACACCTGGCCATATTTGACCTCCAGAACAACTCAAATTGAAGTGTATAATACACGATTTATGAATTTCAGGGTCCCGGAAAAAAAAAGGTCTGTAACTTACACGGGCAATTACTCAGGTCAGATAATGCTGCCACAAAAATTTTGAGGTGCAACAAAAGACATTGGAGGGTGCCAGGTTGCGAAAAACAAGTTTCCGGCAAAAATTGGTTAATCAAGAAAACTGGATTCATACTTGATATTTAAAGCTGAAATCGAATAGATTAACTCTTTAATCTACTATGGACACAGGGTAGAAAAATCGGGGGAAAAATAAACTAGACTATATTAGACCTCTCGAACGGCTCAAACTGTAGTGTATAATACACGGTTTTATGAATTTCAAAGTCTTGCAACAAAAATGTCGTAAATTACACTGGTGATTTCTCCGGTTAGATAATGCTGCCACAACAAAATTGAGGTGCAAAGGAAGACATTGGAGGGTGTCAGTATGCAAAAAACAAGTCTCGGGTGAGAATCGGTTAATCGGGAAAAATTGATTAATACTTTTTATTTGTGACTGAAATCGCATAGGGTAACTCCTAAAATGACCATCGACTCGTGGTAGAAAAATCGTGATAAAAATACACCTGGCCATATTTGACCTCCAGAACAACTCAAATTGAAGTGTATAATACACGATTTATGAATTTCAGGGTCCTGGAAAAAAAAGGTCTGTAACTTACACGGGCAATTACTCAGGTATGATAATGCTGCCACAAAAATTTTGAGGTGCAACAAAAGACATTGGAGGGTGCCGGGTTGCGAAAAACAAGTTTCAGGCAAAAATTGGTTAATCAAGAAAACTGGATTCATACTTGATATTTGAAGCTGAAATCGAATAGATTAACTCTTTAATCTACTATGGACACATGGTAGAAAAATCGGGGGAAAAATAAACTAGACTATATTAGACCTCTCGAACGGTTCAAATTGTTGTGTATAATACACGGTTTTATGAATTTCAAAGTCTTGCAACAAAAATGTCCGTAAATTACACTGGTGATTTCTCCGGTTAGATAATGCTGCCACAACAAAATTGAGGAGCAAAAGAAGACATTGGAGGGTGTCAGTATGCGAAAAACAAGTCTCGGGTGAGAATCGGTTAATCGGGAAAAATTGATTAATACTCCCTCCGATCCACACCAATGGTAACATGGTGGAAAATTGAGTATTTAAGAAAAGGTGGAAAAAGGAAGGGTAAAAAGGGGAAAAGTAGGTGAGCCATGTAATTGTGGGGTTGATAGGTGGAACATGTAATGACATTTTGTGTAAATATTAAATGAGAATAAGGATAGCATAGTAATGTTGTGGGCCAAATAAGGTATGTTACCATTGGTGTGGATCGTCCATTAATGGTAAGTATTACCATTGGTCTGGATCGGAGGGAGTACCTTTTATTTGTGACTGAAATCGCATAGGGTAACTCCTAAAATGACCATTGACTCGAGGTAGAAAAATCGAGATAAAAATAAACATGGCCATATTTGACCTCCCGAACGGCTCAAATTGAAGTGTATATTACACGTTTTTCGGGATTTCAAGATCCCGAAATAAAAATGTCCTTAAATTAAACGGGAGATGTCTCAGGTCATATAATGCTACCACACAGACTTTGAGGGGCAATAAAGGACATCAGAGGGTGCCGTTATGCAAAAAATCAGTCTCGGTCAGAAATCTATTAGTCGGGAAAAAACGAATTAAAACATATTATTTGAGGCTGAAATCGAATTGGGTAACTCCCAAATCGACGCTCGACACGTGGTAGAAAAATCGTGATAAAAATACACCTGGCCATATTTGACCTCCAGAACAACTCAAATTGAAGTGTATAATACACGATTTTTAAATTTCAGGGTCCCTGAAAAAACGGTCCGTAACTTACACGAGCAATTACTAAGGTCAGATAATGCTGCCACAAAAATTTTGAGGTGCAACAAAAGACATTGGAGGGTGCCAGGTTGCGAAAAACAAGTTTCCTGCAAAAATTGGTTAATCAAGAAAACTGGATTCATACTTATATTTGAAGCTAAAATCGAATAGATTAACTCTTTAATCTATTATGGACACATGGTTGAGAAATCAGGGGAAAAATAAACTAGACTATATTAGACCTCTCGAACGGCACAAATTGTAGTGTATAATACACGATTTTATGAATTTCAGGGTCCCGGAAAAAAAAGGTCCGTAACTTACACGAGCAATTACTCAGGTCAGATAATGCTGCCACAAAAATTTTGAGGTGCAACAAAAGACATGGTGCCAGGTTGCGAAAAACAAGTTTCCGGCAAAAATTGGTTAATCAAGAAAACTGGATTCATACTTGATATTTGAAGCTGAAATCGAATAGATTAACTCTTTAATCTATTATGGACACATGGTAGAAAAATCGTGGGAAAAATAAACTAGACTATATTAGACCTCTCGAACGGCTCAAATTGTAGTGTATAATACACGGTTTTATGAATTTCAAAGTCTTGCAACAAAAATGTCCGTAAATTACACGGGTGATTTCTAGGGTTAGATAATGCTGCCACAACAAAATTAAGGTGCAAAGGAAGACATTGGAGGGTGTCAGAATGCGAAAAACAAGTCTCGGGTGAGAATCGGTTAATCGGGGAAAATTGATTAATACTTTTTATTTGTGACTGAAATCGCAAAGGGTGACTCCTAAAATGACCATTGACTCGTGGTAGAAAAATCGAGATAAAAATAAACATGGCCATATTTGACCTCCCGTACGGCTCGAATTGAAGTGTATATTACACGTTTTTCGGGATTTCAAGATCCCGAAATAAAAATGTCCTTAAATTAAACGGGAGATGTCTCAGGTCATATAATGCTACCACACAGACTTTGAGGGGCAATAAAGGACATCATAGGGTGACATTATGCGAAAAATCAGTCTCGGTCAGAAATCTATTAATCGGGAAAAAACGAATTAAAACATATTATTTGAGGCTGAAATCGAATTGGGTAACTCCCAAATCGACCCTCGACACGTGGTAGAAAAATCGTGATAAAAATACGCCTGGCCATATTTGACCTCCAGAACAACTCAAATTGAAGTGTATAATACACGATTTTATGAATTTCAGGGTCCCGGAAAAAAAAGGTCCGTAACTTACACGAGCAATTACTCAGGTCAGATAATGCTGCCACAAAAATTTTGAGGTGCAACAAAAGACATGGTGCCAGGTGGTTGCGAAAAACAAGTTTCCGGCAAAAATTGGTTAATCAAGAAAACTGGATTCATACTTGATATTTGAAGCTGAAATCGAATAGATTAACTCTTTAATCTATTATGGACACATGGTAGAAAAATCGTGGGAAAAATAAACTAGACTATATTAGACCTCTCGAACGGCTCAAATTGTAGTGTATAATACTCGGTTTTATGAATTGTAATATGATAGCTCATAAAATAGTTAAAGGAGCTATTTATTTGTAACCTTAACTCGCTTTCCAATTGTAAAAAAAAAACCTATACCTTTGTTTATACCGCCCTGCTTTTGTCATGTTTATCTACGTAACAATTTGCTTTTGTCGAGTTTATCTTGCTGTAAGAAGGCTTATACCAGACATTGTCAGGTGATATTTCTCAAGTTTTAAGCTTCGACACCGGAGTCAGTCTCATTTTTACGATATTAGAAACATTATTCCCGTGTTATGTTTGGCCTTGGTCCAGCATAATCGCATTCTCAGATAAACTTTTCATGAAAATGGGTCGATGCAATTAAAATAAATTTAACGCCTTAAGGGTTTTCATGAAAACCCTCCTGTAACAAATACTCGAATAATCTATAATAAAAAGAAAATATCGTAACGAATAAGACCAAAAAAAAGTCTCCTAAAAGAATGGGACATTATTGTAGAGGAGTTGGTGATCAATGTTGATACCGGTGAGTGCATGGCTTAATACTCGTATGGATGTTCTTATTCTCCTACTTGCCCGTTACCACCCCTGGTCTTTTACCTCTTGTCGACAACTGCATTCGAGTATGTACATTGTAGTCTTATACATATGAAAGCTTTCTCGTCACCGCCTACTTTGATCTTTCGATGATGGGAACAGACTTCTATAGTAGTAGAGACACCTGATTTCAAGCTCTTTTGTGACGTGTAGGGTTTCTACATTTGTGGCCGGGTCTGTACAACGTAGATCTTCCCGTCCTTGACAACGCCTTCGATATCTTGTGGAGAGCCATACAGCTCCTCTATTGCGCTTCCTGTCCGTGCAATGCTGGAGAGCACGGTCTGACGGAATTTGTCATCGTTAATTAACGGGTCCGTTGAGTAGTCAAGCACCACTTTCTCTTCTTCGTCCATAGGCACACTGTCAAGCATAAGGTTTTGTAGAAATTAGTTTCATTTCCTAACCAGAAGGAATTTACAATCAAACAAAACACGCAGCTATTACAAGTTTGTTACATAATAACTAGAACACAACTGATTATATTGATCGTGTTCAGGTTGGGGTCATTCAGGTGCTGACTTGTGCAAATGACTCGATAAAAATTAAAAAGCACCTTAAATGACCCAAGACAACTTGGTTGACCTGACTTGTGCAAATGAATCGATAAAAAGCACCTGAAATTACCCCAACTTGAACTCCGACCCAGCGAATATCCTAATCTGAAAACTACAACTGAAGGCAGGAACAAAATCCGAATTAGCCGAGTTGTCCTGGGTCATGGGGGTTGGTTTTTCTTCCAACTCAATAATTTCAGGTCATAGCTCTAGTTTCAAATCGGCTAATTCGGGTTTTGTGCCTTCCTTCGGTTGTAATTTTCAGATTAGGGCATTATGGAGTCAAATCTTTCGCTGGGTCAGAGTTTTTAGCAAAAAAGAATTCAATGCTAGTGTCGATATAATAGTTCAGTATAATAATTTGCGGCCTGCCTTTGTGTTTTTATAGCGCACGATGTAGAACCGAGTACATCCTAATAGCCTACCTTGCGGCATTGTGGTTTGCCTATTGCTTTAAGTAGAAATTAATGAATAATGGAGATTAGTGACACACCTATCATAGAGTCCAGCACCAGCATAACCTTCAAGATCTTCACCATTGGAATCAGACCGAAAGATAATTGATCGTTTTATGAAGAGTCCGATAGGTTTGCTTGGATATCCCAATACCTACAAGATAGAGCTCGTCATTACTGTACTCTCTTGATTTTGTGGGGGAAAAAAGCTCAATTTATATTTTTTGCGGCAGAAATCACGCATTCATTACCCCCATTAAGGCAATTGGGTATTGGCCATTTTGGGAATTAAATCAATATTATGTGCTGTTAACCTTCAAATAATATGAAAAGCGGTGCAATCGGGGTTTATAAGGCCATTTTGGGACTTTTTATACTCTAATATCCAAATGAAAAAACCTAACAGAAAAAAGGAATACAACATGCTAGAACAGAGGGAGTTGTTCAAAAGGGATTGGGAAGAGCTACCTTTGGAGTGTCAAGATCACTTTTACTGGTGACGAAACTCCAAGCACGGCCAGGATAGGCTCCAACAAGGGTTTCTCCGAGTCCTTTCACGACCTATGTCAGTCAAGATGCTCGTAAAATTAGCAAAAAACAAGAATCTAACCTTGTTAAGGAATATTTCATTGAGATAATAAGACAAGATAGAAGAAAGCTCGGGTACCTCAGCATAGATCTCAGAGGAATCCCCAGAGGATGGATTAGTAGTGTGGATGACAAATGCATAATCGGCACTTATAATTTCCTGAACTAAAACCGCCATGCAAAGACATTCGTGATCTACCCCAATTTTTCTTGTACTGAAGTATGCTCTCTCGTTCCATTTTGATGCCCAAACCTGAAACCGCGTCGATGTTTGTGAATTGTGAATAACAATTCTATGTTTCTAATTTAATTCATAAGTCAGCTGTAGATATGAACTGTCATTAAAAACATTGATCCATCTATAATTTTAGTTCCGAGTTCAATAATAACATTACACAAATCGCCTTAAAGGCTCATAGCCCTACGACAGAATCAGGAATTAGAATGTACACTACCTTACTCTTATGGGAGATATCCATAAGTTTTTGTGCCCGCTGACTGGCCAAGGCATGACGACATAAGGGATTATGAAAATTGTGTCCTAACAGAACCAGTCAACTGTAGCGAGTCTTACCTTCTTTATCGCCATCCATGCCTGTTCCCATCTTTTTTCACCTTCATCACCAGGCCAAGGCATACCGGAACTCTTCATCTTTGTTTCAAGCTCTTGCATCTAAATCACAGTTTGACAATGATAAGGAGTATATCAAATTGCAAAAGGCACCGAAGCTAATAAAATTGTCAAAATATTACTCCCTCTGACTCTGAAATACCTTCCGTCTTCGATACAGCATTATAGTTTAGAAGCCGTAGTAGATATATTAAGACTTATACTTTGGTTCTTTTTTTCACGTCTCAAGGAACAATTTAGTATATATAAATATGTTCTATAGGAGTGCAAAAATTCACAAAAACATAATTATTAATATTTCTAATCCTACTACTTAAATCTCGTATACATACGAAAGTTGAAAGTAATTGTGGGTCGGAGGGAATACTTCCTATCTGTTTGTCCGGGTCATGTATAACACAAAGTATTATTTTAAGTACTCTGTATCATATACGAAGCGTAACCATTGGCTATCAGAGATATCAAATGAGCTCAGGAATTAATCAGTGGATTTCCGTTTTCCCAATGTAATGGTAAAAGACAGCATAGAAAGGGACGTAAATCGATCAAGAGAAGAGAACGACAGCATGCAGGGGTGTACCAGCTGAGGTGGTGCAACAAGCTCTAAAACTGTGATACGGATCTTTTCGAGAACTCCAAAGTCCCCTCCTTCTAATTCCTTCTTCAGGGTCTTCAACTTATCTTCAACTCCCTGTCATATATAAAGACAAATTTACACAAATGTTACGTGGAAGAATATATCGACATTATACATACGCCCTCGTGCTAAGATCTATCATCAAGACGAAGGTTTTTGTTTTTTTTGGGTAAATCATCAAAATGAAGTGTAATACATGTAACACGCCACACGGTTAAAAAAAAAACTAATCTCCTATTCTTGGGAGTTTCCCTATTTATCAAAACTCGCCTCGTATATTATGAGAAATGGGAGGGGGGGGGGGTGATTCCCAGGAGTAGGAAGAAGTATCTCGTTATATATGTCATATCAGCGAGGGAAAGTAAAAGCACCTTATTGGGGCCATATGTAAGGACCTTCTCAAAAACTCCAAACGGTAAGGCAACTGATGTAGGAACGCCAACCCAGTCCGGAACTCTTCCTTTTAGATACGAGATATTACGTGACTTAGCTCCAACCTGAATTGACAAAAGTACCATGAGGCCGATTTAACCTAAAAATTAGTTATCAGTTCTACACTCAAAACTTTTGATGAATTCCTCCATTTGTATTATTACAAACACGCATATGAAAAGGCCCATGCATCTTCACTACGTACCATTTCGCTGGTGAACTCCTCAGATGTTATGGCATAATTACCCGAGAATTTCTTCTTCACCAAACTCAGAGATGGTGGAGGTCCATCACTTGTATCACCTGAGTTGGCACCCTTAAGCTCGCTCTCATTCACCTCCCTGCATAATAAGGGATGAGAGTCATGATAATGGGGAAGTAAAATATAAAAAATAGGTAATCACGTCAAAAACAGCGTAACAGAAATCACGTCAACAGACAATTCATCTGAGTGACTTAGTGACAGTGTGACACTCATAACGAAGGTTTGAGACTCATTAAATTAGCATCTGATTTTCCTTATGCCTCCCTCACAATTAAAAAGGAAAGATTATCGGAAGAGAATTATTACGTATAGAGTATATCTGATGATGTAGCTTGCAGGCGCAGTAACTTTCCATCTGCAGCTTGGAGATCAGAGAGGATGGTGCTGTCAAAGCATGTAGCGAAACATACCTGACAGTGGAAAGGTATTCTCTTGAGAATCACATGATTAGCCCAAATTATAGAATAAGACAGTTTCACACCGTGAGACAGTCTATTTTCATAAAAAGTTTATTCATTTAATGCTGATAAATGAGTTTTTTTTTATTATTATTATTTATTTATATAATGGGGCCGTCTCATTGCGAATTTGTGAGACCGTCTCATACAATAGTTATTACATGATGACACCAAAGTATGGGAAGATGAGAAAAAATTAAAATAAAATAAAAAATTACCTTGCCATTTCTTGCTCGTACGGAAACATGCGACAAGACATCTGGCATATCTGGTGTCAGTACGGCAACAGCGCCATCAGGGATTTCCTCCTCTCCTGTCACATGCTTAGCCACCAAAATTGTTGGTTGTGAATATGTTTTGTTTTGTACAGACAGCAACTCATCAACAACCACAACCCATCCAACAGCGTCAACTGGACTTATTATCTGCCAACTGTTCAAGAATTCAATTTTTGTATTTACTTGGCCGAAATTAGGTTTTTAGGCAGTCCATGAGGTTGGGCCACAATAATAGTAAAGAGACAATATCAGGGAACGGAAAAGGCATAAGCAATGTCAACCTTCCAAGATTAGCGGTCTCACGAAGAACAGGATCAAGTTTGTTAATAAGTGACGATAGAGATGCAGCTGATCCAGCACGAATAAGTTCCTCCGTAAATATGCTGACCTACAGTATGGAATACACACCATTAAGAGTATTGCTAAACTGACAGCGAAAACCTAGAAACATTACTGTCATGGACTTACAGCCCACTCTTCCACACCAAGCAGAGACCCTAGGTACTCAGCAGATGGCTGCAAAATTCGTTGGTATGACTCTGCCTTGCTTGCAAGCGATAGACGAGTCCTGTCAAGGACTGATTTTGCATACAATGCCCAATTATCGTTTTTGTTCCTTAGCATATCAAGTGCACGATCCCATCCCTTAAAAATTAAACATACAACTATTCTCAGATTAAAAAAAATAATCGTCAACAAATGAAAGGTCATAGTTACAGCCTTTCAGGTAACTCCTCATATAACATACTGCCTCGATTCATTAGGATTCACGACATTTACTTTTGTAGGGCGTTGAGTAAGAAATAACCCAAATTATCTGTCACATATTTTTTACCTCCTAAAATTTTCTTCCAAGCAAATGTCGTAAATTCAAGTGAATGAAAAGAGTTATTAAGTGAAACTAGAAGCATGAGATTAGGAGTTATTAAGTACTAGTACATGGTTATTTTCAAGCAGAAACGGGGTTATGCAGGATTCTTATCATAAATTACATTATTTAAAAGCTTTTGTTTTGGCAAGATACACAAAAGTGACACAATCAGATGTATATTCCAACAAATAGGACCTCTCCTTTAGCGGGTCTTAATGAGCTCAATACCTTTAAGCAGTAGATGAGATCCTCATTATCGTTAGATGACAGAGCAAGATTTTCAATAACCATTGTAATGTAGTACATAATCTTCTGTGAAAACACACAAACAAACAAAAAATGTTAGCTGCAGAAAACTAATATACCTTTTTATTCTTTAATATATGATTCGGAAAGCAGAACACTGCACAACGAAAACGACATGCATGCTATATTCACATTCTTGATTAACCCAGGCAATAATAGTGTATCCCCCTTACATACCTCTGGTCCAGCTTTGTTCAGCTCTTCATATCCCCTTTCAATGGCTGTCCTAATAGAAGAATCAATAGCAATATCCAGAAATATAAGGTCCTTTAGTCGGTGTTCAGACTTAGATAATAATGGTCTAAGTTCCTGACGTGCCTCTAATAATCCCTGCAAGAAAGATTTGGACTCCCAAAATTAAAGAGACGAAGAAATCATGAGTACTAAAATAGAACGGAGTCAGCAATGAACGTACCTCAAGAAGTGGCTCTACATTTTTGTCTTCAATGTGTTCCAAAATGAACTGAAGCAGTTCCTGCGGATGGAAATTTACCATATTAACTTCGCACAAATTCTCACATAGAACTGTCTCAAGATAAGGGTGGGAGAATTTAGTTAAACTAAAGCATCAAATGATTGCCTTTGGTTTCCGAACTCCATATGGGGAAGGAAAGGGCCCTAACTTTTTACGGAATTACAATTGACGCACTCAAATTATAGTATTATACTAATATGAAGTCATCTCTCATGAGACTAATTGTTACGGAGTAATTAAAACCAGAAATGGCCAACTTTCCTTTCAATAATTAACACGAACAGAAACAAAATGAACACAGAAATAAAAAAAACTTGCCGGGAAACCAGAAGGCAGTCCAGGAACAGGATCTATATTGACTCCAACCATGAAGCCTTGACCCTGAAGTAATCCACATATGTATGAGTTAAGCACTTGAATAGTTTCTTGATCAGTATAAGAGACAAGTTAAAGACGTTACCTCGTCATTGTATCCCATGCAGTTAGAGATAGCCGCTTCTAGATCCGCCCCTGAATGAACTGCCTGCAATATCCCAGTTCAAGAGTTTAACAACTACAACAAGAGTTTATACTACAACAACAACAACAAAGTCAAATCATTCAAAAATATACTAAACCAATAACTTTTATAGAACATCTTCATATATGAATAAAAAATACTTTACACTGTTGAAATTCTAGTCAAGTAATTCAAAAATCCAGTCGCAAAGACACCTTTGACAGTTTGACACACTGACAAAAGAATGACAATACCTTCAATGTCCTCATGTAATGTCCGAGATCACGTAGAAGACCTTCCTTTTGGTCACTTCGGAACTTTGGTTCATTATGAATAGCCCGGTCATAACTTAGAAGACGCTCTTTAGTAATCCCATTTTCATTTAGCGTCTTCCAGTAAACACTGATGTCAAAGTCACTTTTGATGTAATCCATCACTGCCTGAAAGGAAAATTAATGAGCAAACTTGATTCTAAAAACTCGAAAAAACAAATTCATCAACCCCTTCAAGAATACCTGACAGATAACAACATCATCAGGACTTGTATTATTATGCAGTTTCTGATGCCATTCTTCCATGAAGCCACCCTTGCAATCATTATTTCTCTGCGATTACATCAATTATCACAAAAATCCTCTTAATTAACAAGTAAATTGAGAGAAGGAATTCAAAAACACAAAGGCAAGGTACCAATGATAACCTGAATGACCAAGATCTCATCCCTAATTCTCTGTCCAACATCCCCCTCGCCACCACGTCCAACTGTTGACATTATCAAGCGGACAAGTTCCCGGTACTGGGGCTGACTTGTGTATAAGTTCTGTAGAGATTCTGTAAGTCTATCTTGAGCTTGACTAATTTCACTGCAGAGATAATAACCAATAGGATAATAAGTTGTAAGTGCAAATCGAATACAGACAAATCAATATGTAATTTTCACAGTTAGTTAACTACACTTATTAAAGCCGTAAATCAAATTCTGCTTTAAGATAAAAGGTCGTAAAGCTTTGTTTAAGTCATCTTTGCGTGGGACAGGCAACACAGCCCAGAAAACATAAGTTTTAAGCAAATGTTACCTAAGCTAAATGTGAAGTCATTGAACAGTGGTACTTTAACGTGGGTCCAAAATCTAATAGCATCAAAATTGACCTTGTGACTCCCTTTACACCGACCAAAAAAAAGGAATTTAAAGCATGTGCTTAGCCCATTCAGAATGATTTACCGTGGTTTCACGTTGTAATTTTTGTTCCATATTAGCTGTCTTGTGGCCATAAACCTCATCCACACTAAAATCCCGGCAAGACCCAGTTCACCAGCATCTACAGCTTCACTTATCAAGTCTGCCGCAATGTTGAACCTGGGACGAATGGAACAATGAGACAAGATCTATCATAATTTATTGCTCCAAATTTTTCCGTCGACAAACTATGATATGATACGCCAAACTTCAAGACATTCCTATTCTACCTTCTCTTCATACACTAGCCAAATACTCCCTCCTCGAGTCCTTTCATCTTGATTTATTTCATTTTCCTTTTAGGAAGTTCAAATCAATCCACTATATTTCCTTTTTTAGTATGAAATAACACACAAAACACTCGAGGTCATTGTGGCCTCATCTACTCAATCCGCTACATTTCCATTCTCTTAAAACTTGGGACTAAAAATAAATGTAGTGAATCTAAGTGAATGGAGTGAAAATTTCTGTTCATGGCAAAAAATATCTTCTTCCAATTTAGGACAGAGGACATTTTAACTATCAATATAAAAGTGTAGCTGCCTAGGCATTGAGCAACACCATAACAAAGGTCAGGATTTCAGAAATCAGCTAACCGATGCATGAAGGACTTCTGTGCTTCACTCTCCAACGAAGCTATATTTTCCAATAGCGACTTTGCTGTTCCACTGCCGTCACCAGCATCCTTCTGCAGAGAAGAAGAAGTCAGTGATATCAGTCCAAGAAAAGAGGAAGAAAAAAGAAGAGGCAATGGTCTAAACAAGTTAATGAAATTTCAAACCATCTTAGGTCTCGGGCGGAAGTCCACATAAAAGTCTGACCCGCTATCCTTTATCCAGTTACCATCAGAAACAAGGACAAACGGCATCCCTACAAAATCCTCGCCTTCAATTTCTATCTCCACTAATTGGCCCTGGAACTGAAAATCAGCATTACTATTAAATACCAAAATGCCAACATTCGTAATCAAGAGCTTCACAAAAACTTGTGAGCTACTGCCTCCATTCCAGTAACTAAATCTCATTTGATTTAGTTAGCGAGGCTAAAGTCAAATGAGGTTAACCTACTGAAATAAATAGGAGTAATTCAAAATCAAGTTCTGCTGTGGGCCACACCTGCTGCTGTGGATCATCGGAAGTGACACTTCCAAATGGTGTTTGAACAGCCATTTCCAGAGAAACCGAACCTGTCGGAAGGATATTTGAAGGCGGCGGCTGCAAATGTTAGAAAAGTTTGTACATGATTAGATTAAAGGGATGGTTGAGCCATTTGACGCTAAGAACTTCATTCTAAGAAGTCCTCACCAACCACTCACTGCCTTTCTTTGACAAAGCCCAGTGAAGTGTAAGAGGCTCCAGGAAATCCGTGACAACAAGAATCTTCGTCTTGGCAGAAATCTTAGTTACAAGCACCTGAAGAGCAGAAGTTCCGAGTAGATTAGTGCTTGCCAATGACAAAAGGTTCATGAAGAAAAAACAATACCTTTATCCCAATTTATTGCCCCTGGTTTAATTTTGTGGTCAACCGATGTCAACTCTGACCATTGATTTTGCCAAATATATGTTGAGACATAATGTAAACTTTGTTATGTTCGATTTATCAAAACAATTAGTTTCATAAGATCATTTTTAAAAAAGTTGTAAATATTGTAAATTGTGAAAAAAATTATCAGTCACAGTCGCCATTGGTAGCCATCGGACCACTTAAGGTAACTGGGGACAAAATAAATGGAACGGAGGAAGCACAATGTTACACCACTAAGCATCTGCTCACCAGAAGTTTCTTGTCAGCAAATGCAAATATCTTTTTCTTCTCTATTATGCCACCATCTTGAGCTCCCTTTGCCTCAGCAAAAAGCTCAACTTCAGACAAAGCTTTTGGTACTGCTTCAGTGGATACTTTTTTGGTTCCAGGTTCAACAACATATTTATTTATAATCTGCACTAGGTCCCTCTTTTTGCGCTGAATTCTTTCGACTGAGAAATATTTTTTTTTCTTCAGTTGCTTGGCAACCTTCGTTTTAATCTCCCCTTTAGCAATCTTCTTGCTTATTTCTTCTAGAGAAGTTCCCTTATCTAGTTCCATCTGCAATTCTTTCCTTGCTTCCTCAAACTCTTTCTGTTGATAAAAGATCGATTTAAGTCAGTTTCTTAACTGAAAAAAGACGGTGAAATTTAATATAAATAAAATAAGAGCATGGCTCTGAGAGCCGTAGTGTCATACACTTGGTTAATGTGACACCATTTTACGATTGAAAGTAGAAGGGATACATAAAGTTGTAAAATGGTCACTTTTGACATTATAACTCGCAACGTTACTAAAATATACAAAGGGTCACTTTAGTTTCCGAGTAAAGATTTACGATAAATTATCATAAGATGGTCTCATCCAAGACTTGTGAAAAAATAAAACCGAAATAGACAAACACATCACATAGTATTGTAAACAGCGGAAGGACTGCTAATAACAGAAGAATTTTGCCTTACAAGTTGCTTCTGTGGTGATAAGTTCGGTTTCCCAGCCTTTTCCCATCTTATGTAAGCTTGAATTTGTACAAGATCCTCTGGGATCTTGTCTCCAGTCTTTGAACCGTGTTGCACCTTTACTTCACCTGCATCACTACTTCTGGAATTACTTTCACTTGGACCATTTCCTTTCTTTAACCTTGCTCGGAGCTCCTCTACCGAAACACCTTTGGACAACTCCTCCTGCAATTCCGCTCGCGCAGCTTCATATTCCTCCTGAGGACATACAGCTTACATGTTTAGCTTCAGTGAAATTAAGCACAGAAATATAAGATACAGTTCATCAAGTACATATTAACCGCCTTCCACCACCCTTGTGATAGAGTTCTGAGTTCCCACAGGGAAAAAAAAAACATGTCAAGATATAGGCTCTATATTTAAATATATTCCACCTAAAATACTATATATGATCCGTCTTCAAATGAATGATTTGTGGACAATGTTCATTTGACCTTACAAGACAATCTAAGAAATCTGATGTAAGATCAAGGATGCGTGAGTACATGTTTATAGATGATGAAATTCTTTAGACTTGACATTGAATCAGAAATCTGAGAGTATTCTTTAGATGAGTAATAAACGTAGTGTTAGAGTATAAAACCGATCTTGGGACTCCAACCATCAGCTTAAGCTTTTGGTTGAGATGGTTTCTTGACACGTAGACCATTTGTTTTATTTATCGTACATATCAAATTTTCTATACTACATCTATCGTACAGATAGTAATACCTTTTCTTGCTCAGGGGTATACATTTGTTTACCCCTTCTTTCCCATCTGAGATATGATTGAATCTGCACGAGATCTTCAGGTACTGTAATACTCTGATGTTGCTCATTTCGAGCAGGCAACTTCACGTGAAAATTGTTTCCATTGTTCTTGAACCTGCGAACATCAAATATAATTTTGAAATAAGTATGCAACACAAACTCACAAAGTAATATAATGGGTACTATAAAACTTTATTACGAAGATGAATCACAGGAAAGGGGGACGCAATGAGAGGACTTCACCATATGTTTCTAGCTTCATTAAATACAAGAAACTCAATCCCTCGCATAGCTGGGTCATCAATATCTATATTCAATGAAGAACTAGATCCCGACTGAAAAAAACAAACCGACACCCATCAGGTTCATGAGGTGATAATAGCACAAATCAGATTTTCTGAACGCAATAACTTAAAACAGTAGAAATACTGTCACAAGTTGAACGTAAGCAGGTAACAGAAAATACCAGCATACCTTTTCGAATGGAGTTCGAAGAGCTCCATTGTGCACCCAGGTTCCCGCAGGTTTATGTGAAGGAATTTCCCATTTACTGAAAGACAGTCAAAACAAAATAGTTGCTTAATCATTTAACACAAATATTTTGGTAAGTTTTATATGATACAGCTTCACATGTAAACCAGATCTAAAGCCTTGTGTATTCTTCAGTTAATTATAAGCTTAATGGGTTTGTCTCTCACTTAGAACCGATTTAAATACGTTGTGTGAAAAGTTACTTGTTTCTATCTCGTATCCCGCCCCAGTGAAGCACCAAGTTGTCATCATTAGTATTTGTCGCTTGTATCTCCACTTTACATCCCGATTGCATAGGGGTTACAGTGACCTGTCAAATTTTGAGGGCAGTGGAATTTCAAATGTAGTCAGCTTGATTAAAAACAAAAAAAAATAAAGAAAACGATAGGTCATTGAAAATGGAATTTCAAGTTCTAAATACCTGCAGTTCTATACCTCCATCAAGATTGTATCTTGCTGCTTGCTGCAATATACACAGACGATAAAGTAAGAACAGTGCATGTACTTGAAGGTTACACAGATGAAATAAAACAGGTTCAAGACTCTTAACACCACGCTGCTGGTATCTTCAATCCCCGGTGTTACTATAGTCCACTAGTCTTATATTCACACATGTAAATGATGTACCTCATGAGAACAAAAGAAGAAGCTACGTGCATAAAATTTAGCATTTTTAAGCCTTATTCGGTATTACTATAGTCCACTAGTCTAACATTCACTAGGTACATTTTGAAAATTACAAGATCACCAGGAAATACGAAAGTAAAGAAATCCTAGCATGAACTGGAAATAGATTCTTGATTCGGCTACATGATTACTGGAGTTATTAAAGCATTATGACATAAATGCTAGCATATAGTAGAGATATAGTATTTGGGAGGTGAAAAGAAGACAGGAATGCACAATCGGTACCAAACAGTCATAGAACAATGCATCCCATTTTTTTGAAGTGCAATCTTTTCCTATATTATTCAGCATTGTGACAGCCTGTACCTAAGAACTGCCTTCAGTTTTTATTGTAAAGGGCAGCCCGGTGCACGATGGCGTCCCTGCAAGGGGAGGGTCTGGGGAAGGGTCCCACCACAAGGGTGTAATAGGGGTAAGCCTTCCCTTGCCATTTTGGCAAGAGGCCGCTCCAAGGACTTGAACCCGTGACCTCTCGGTCACAAGGCAACACCTTAACCCGTGACTTCAGCTTGATTGTATTTTTTTATTTATTCTAAATTAGTGCTCAGATATTACAAAGATGTCTCGCTTTTTGAATATACCCATGAATCATTCTACTTTACAGCAACATGCCTCAGGGGCTCCCGGCTCCTACAACTTGCGAGTTAAGGGGGCCGGATAACGAAGCCTTCCCCTTGTATTAGCAACACAAAGAGGTTGTTTTTGATGACTCAAGACACGCACAAAAAAAGCGCTGCCAGTTTAGGGACCATCGTATTTTAAAGCCAGACAAAACCAAATTCAATCAACAATTTAAGTTGTACGGGACCAAAATCAAAGAATGCTACCATGATCATTCTCTATCCTACATTCCTACATTTCTAGTAGCACGATGCAGTTTCATTACACCAGAATACCAGATGCATCAAATAACTCCCACGTTTACTGCCCCAGTCATCTCGGTCTTAACAATCCGACATCCATCTCTATCATTGCACAGTACTAGCCCAACACAAACGAAAACTTGGAAGCTAATCATAAGAAATTCTTTTGAACACTGGATAACAGAAGTTCAAATCATACACATTAACTACTGAAAACTAATGTGTTTGACCAATGCCGTCCTGTAAATAAGTACTCCCTCCGTCCCACTCATTTGTTTACGCTTCACTCATCTGTTTCCCTTTTTTGTTTTTTTAGGAGGATCATTTTATTTAAAGGTAAACAAATAACTAAGACGGGTTATAACATTAATCCAAAAAAAAAGATAGGTAACCAAAAGAAGGATCTTTACTTCATTTTATTTCCTTCCAACCCAACTTACTAACGAAACCGAAGGCGTCCCCTCCCTTTCCCTCCAATCCTTCTATCCAAACAAGGCCGATCTTACATTCCAAGTCCATTGATCAAGTTTAATACTAAATGAGCCCACTTAGCATTTTAGCAAGCAATTAAGTACGAGACGAGTCTGATGTACGCAGTCTTACCCTTACCCGACAACTAAAGTACTCTAAACTACTTTAAAGTATATCTACTAAAGTAGTAATACTAAACTACTAATGATCTACCAAACTAAGCATAAATAAAGCAATAAAAAATGCATATAACATGGTAAACAAAAATGATTAATTAATTAATAATACTAAATTATATATAATATAATCAATAAAATATACTTGTACCTGAGTAGCAGGATCAGCAGCTAAAACAGCACGAGCAACAAAACAAAATTTTTGAGAACCCATAAATTTCTCAGAAATTATATTATTATTATTAAAAGATTTCAAACTATTTCCATAAAATTGTTTGTTAAATATAACTGAAGAATTCTTTTGCTTTGATCTTAAATTAACTTTGCTTTGATGTTTTAATGATAACAAAGTTACATTGTGCCCAATTGAATTACTCATATTCTTCTTATCTTAAATGTATGTTTATCAATCAAAATACCATCAAAAATTTCCCAGAAAAATGGAATGAAAATGAAATTAAATAAGAAAAGTTATAACTATTTGTGTAAAGATCAAAACTTTATTAGTGTATAGGAAGGACCCATATAAAAAGATTTGATTTTGATCCAAGAAAATGATTTGGAGCGAAGATTCAAGAAATGGGCACACTTTTTTAAGTAAAAGAAGTCACTTAAATGAGTGGCAAAAAGAAATTGAGAGGAAAAAACACTTGAAAAAGAACAAACTAGTTACTATTTGTATTCTTAAATTAAATTAAAATGATAAATTATACTCGATCAATTCTCAATTTAAATGAATTTTATACATTTAATTAAAATATGTTTTTAATATGAAATAATCATGTGAAACTCGGTTGAATAGAGAGAATAAATGGCGAGATCAAGATACCAGTAAGTTTAAACATAGAATTTAATAATTATTAAATTTTTTAAAATTATTTTGATGATTAGACTTTGAATATAACTCATTCTTATTTCTCATTAAAACTCATCTTCTAATCAATTTATTTCAGTCTTTCGAACTCTCATTTCACGTTTATAGGTATCGATATGTTTAGGCGAATAGGCGTGTGTTTGACGAGTGTCGGCGTGTACGATGTCGGACACGGGACGACTGACTAAGAGAAGTGTTCGTACTACCTAAATCATAACTACGATGTCAAATATTCAGTCAGTGTTTTCCCAAAATGATTTTAGAATGTAAATAACTTGTCTAATGTGTGCTCCAAAATAATATATTTAGACTTTAAATGAGAACATATGTTCAATGTTAATTCACTACAATAAATTTTTACTAAATAATTAAAATTCATTAAAATAATAACAATGATTTCATCTTTCAATTAACTAAAGAATCATGATTGGCGGGTACACTTAGTCAACAAAATTTACAATAATAGAAACAAGGAAAATTATTTAGGACAGATATATTCGTCATAAACTTAAAACAGAACAAATAGGATAAATATGTCTCCCAAATACTATAGTTTAACCCCTTTTAGTTTTAAGAATAATAGGTTAAATTTGAATTATTTTTTATCAAAATAAAGGCACACGTGGCATATTATTACACGTCCACGTTGTAGGTCCTTGAGAGTAGTGGGCTCTCACGTGTGAAATGTTGGGGGAATCAAGTGTGGGACCCAGGAATGGAGGATACCAATTTGGATATTTATAACTTTGAGGAGCAAAAATGGCCATAATATTGCCATTAAATTACTAATTTACCCTTATTTGTGTGATCATAAATTGATATTTTGGTCCATGTTGTTTGCCTCTTTACCGTCTTTAGTACAAAAGAAGAAGTTAGTTAGCTAATTTTGGATTGATACTTGTAGTACATTTTTGTGAGGTCTTACTTTAATCGCAAGCTGATTGATTTTGTTAACGACTCATGTGGTTCCTATTATTTAGGTTTCTATTTCTAACCTTGGTAATTGGTGGCCGACCTCTCATATGATATACGTATAAAAATGGTATTTTACTGTTGGTCTCCCTTAAGACAGTCATACCTGTCTTGAGATTGGAACGATTTAGATACTAACTAGGGATGACAATGGATAGGGTCCTATAAGATCCAGATCCAGATCCATATTGTATATGTTGGATCCAGATCCGTCCCATATCCGCAGGGTCCAAAATTTTCAGATCCATATGCAGATCCGTGGATCAGGGTAGGATCAGGGTCCCAAATGGATCTGATCGTTTTCAAAATATTTTATTAAATTATTCATCTTTTAAATGTAATTTTTCTATTAAAATTACATAAAATGTATTAGAATGTTTAATAAGATTATAAGTATACATTATATCGACATTTAACATAATAAAGTAACTAATAACCGCGTAAGTTATTATTTGGATGAGAAAAAAGTTAATTTACAAATATTTAAATTGTATTATAAATTTAGAATGACCTATGAAATAAGTAAAATGACATATAAGAGTTGATTAAATTAGAAAACATTAGCATTATAAACTTTAGTTATTCTTTTATGATTAAAATAAATTAAAAAATAAAAGATATGGATCCGTGGGTAGGGTCTAGATCTTAACAACAAGATCCATATCCAGATCCGCGTAAATTTTTTAGGATCCATATCCGACCCATATCCACTGGATCCATAAAATTGAGATCCATATCCGCTCCACCAGGGTCCGGATCCGCGGATCTGGATAGGGTCCTGGATCCATTGTCATCTCTAATACTAACACATATTGTTAGATGGGATACGCCTTTTTTGTCATTTATAAGACATTCTGTTTTTTGTCTCGTGTAATTAATTGACATGTTTTATGTTTAATACAGATATACCCGTTATTTGTGGGTATTTCGTATAAAGTTATTATCTTCGTCTGGATCATTTGTTTATATTTTATATTATTTGTGAGTATTTTTTTAATCAAAGATAATAAATGAGGATGAATGGAGTAATTGTTTATATAGGATGTTTCACAAATATAAATAATGGATAAACTCGAAACCCGACCCGAAACTCGTATATACCCAACCAGTATAAACCCGTATTTTGCAATTCCGAAATAGACTCGGCCTATGTTTTTCCCAATCCCGAAATGATCGAACTTGGATCCCACCGCCCGACCCGTTTTACAGGTATAACTACAAGTCTACAACAATATGAAGTCATCAACATTCGTATCAAATATATTAATCTTATGATTAGGTTTCACCTAATTTAAAACTCATATTCTTATATATGTATTGTTAAATAAATTGCTATTCATCTAGATATAACTAATTACTTTAGTTTTCTATTAGAGTATTTCATACCAATAGTTGGGGTAATATAGTTCGGAATATTGAAAAACAAATTAATAAATAAATTTGTGTCCCCTAATTTAAATATGCATTATACATACAGAATTAGTTATCTTAAGGATTTATTTGTCTTACGGTTAAAACAAGACATGGTGAAATGCTTAGGTAATAACAAGATCTTTGTCATAGATATGCAAGTGGGCTTAGTATTTGACATGTATTCAACTTACGATGGAATTTGTGAAACAGAATAGAAGGCCCAAATCATATTTACTACTGTTCTCGATTATACGTATTTCATAGCGATAGTTGGGGTAATATAGTTCGAAATATTGAGAAACAACTTAATAAATAAACTCGCGTCCTCTATAATTAATATATGCATTATACACACAAAATTAGTTCTATAATTAAGGATATATATCTATCTTACAGTTAAAACGGGCCAAACATCTAAAATAATTCAAAGTGAAATGCGTACGTAAATAACAAGATGTTGGTCCTATATATGCAAGTGAGATTAATATTTAACCTGTCTTAAACTTAAAACGTAATTTGTGAAACACAATATATAGATACTCCCTCCCATTCACACCAAAGGTAACATTGGGCTTTTCACACTTGTCGAGACGCGTTTTGCAACGTGAATATCTTTAGTTACACACATTATTAAAAATTATAATAATTTGATATTCTTATAGCATTCATGATGATGAATCAAACAAGATATCAGATGACTATATTTTCTCTTATATATTAGGAATAATATCAAAGATTCTCCAAACTCATGAATAGTGCAAAAAACTCAATGTTACCTTTGGTCTGGATGGGAGGGAGTACTATACTAGCCTTATATAAGGCCCAAATCATATTGTACTGGGCTAACCCACTAATTTAGAGGTACTACACAAATGGGCTCAAAACCCGGCCCAAAAAAGGCGAACTGCAACATCAATAAAATAGAAAAACGCCCAAATCATATTGTACTGGGCTAACCCACTAATTTAGAGGTACTACACAAATGGGCTCAAAACCCGGCCCAAAAAAGGCGAACTGCAACATCAATAAAATAGAAAAACGCTAGAAGGAGGGCTTGAACCTCCGACCTTGTGGTTAACAGCCACACGCTCTAACCAACTGAGCTATTCCAGCTTTTGTTAATATAATGAGACTGTTTTATATAAAAAAGTATATTTTTACACATTTATGATTAACTATTGGAATAGATGTATTTGTATAAATTTTCATTAAGACGACACTATTCATCTTAATCTTAAAACGAGTTAAATAACTATCACTTCATACACTTGTGTATATAATATGTATAGAAAAAAGCGGTATATATTGTCTTGTATAGACAAGTTGTATAATATTTGACTTATCTTAAGCTTTAAACGGGTAGTGTCGTCTTAAATAGACATGACAAACAGATCGGATCATGTCGGGTTCGTGTCATGTAAAAGCCACGGGTCATGAACCCTTTAAAGATTTTCTAAATATATTTAATCATTATAACAAGGCGGGATCATATACAATTGTATAGAGTATATTACAATTGTATATACGGTGTATTATTCCTATATCCTTATAATCACTACATTCCTACGAGACGCATATTTAAAAAACGTACATGTTGAAAATATATGAATTATAAAACTTAATAAATTCAAACTTAAGCTTTTAGCATGTCGTACTTAAGCATTGAAATTAGTCGAATATGGGATAATAAATTCAAACTTTTACAGAAGAGATCAAATCTACTTCAAGTTTAATAAAAAGTTGTTTTCCTGGTCTGCGTAATTGTTTCTATGTGATGTCATCGGCCTACACAAACGTTATCCAAAATTATAATAATAGCAAGTTGCTAGCACAGTTAACCAATTTTTTACGAAAAAAACATTATCGTAACAAGATCTATGTACTTCAAGTTTAGTAAAAAGTTACTTTCCACCATTAAACCTCACATACATCTTGAAATAAGCATGCAAAAAGTAGTATGACTAAAGATTATGGAGATACAATGTCACCTCGACTTGATCAGTTTGGAGTTATTACAGGAAAATAAGCTCTATCAAACCATATGTAAATGTACAATAATTGACAAAATTCTAGTTAAATAAGAAATCAAATCTACTTAAAAATTAATTAAAGTTGTTTACTAAAATTAGAAAAGGCGTACATGTTGAAATTTCTACGATGTTCTGAGGGCGAACACATAATTTTGTCACTTGAGCAATATTTTCCTGACCATCGAGCCAAGTTCTTAATCATGCATACATAATTGTTGTTTGAGTACTAAATATAGATAATTTATGCACAACGAGATAGACAATTGCCCTTTAAATCTGCGATTGGATGTCAGCAGTTCATCACCACGTACAAACGTCATCCAAACTGTAATCGTCATTACTAGATAAACCGACTTTTATAAAAAAATGTTTTTCTAACCAAATATTTTTCAAGTTTAATACAAAGTTGTTTTCCACGGTTAAACTTCACATACGTGTTGAAACTTCAGCAAGTTAAAAACAAAATAAGGAAGTAAAAATCATAATAAAATTTATGATTATCTAATCTCAGCGTGTAGCTTGCACACAAGATACTATCATCAAAAACTTGATCCACACTTTCAAATTTCCCAACTTTTTTTAAAAAAATTATGATAGCAACATTTCACCACAAAAAATTTTGTAATACAAAATTAGCATGCAAAAGCTTCATAGTCACAGATGAGTTAAAATTTTAGTGAGTTAATACAAAATTAGCATGCAAAAGTTATACTCAAGATCCTATATGTAATGTTAGTTTGGGTCTTAGATTTTTGTTTTTTGGTGACTTTGGAATCCAAACTATAATAAAGATACTTTGGAACTTGAAACAAGCAAAAATCTAGCGTATAAAAACAAATCTAATATATTAAAAAGAAAGATATTTTTAGGCATTTATCGTGAACGAGATTTTTAAACCCGTTTAGATTATATCTCGTATTAGCCGACCTTGTATCGTTCTGAAATTACGATTCTGATGGTGATAATTAGTTTTAGATGATGTCTCACGTTAGATGACGGTGTATCATTTACGATAACGATATGAGGGTAATCAACGCCAAGCGGGGCTTTTTTAGACCATGTTTCACACTATGGTTTCTTCTGACACAGTATCGTTCTGCAATCACAGTTCTGACATTTCCGTTCTTCTAATTGATCGATGGAGACTGGTAAAAAGAAAAATATCTCTAATGTACCGTATGTAAACATAACATTAACAAAATTCCATTTAGATTCATTGAATATAACCATTTTTTAGTTTAAAGAGTCAAACCAACTAGAAAATAAATAACACACTCTCGATGCACATAAGTGTAAGAAAACACTATAGTTAATGGTCAATGAATACCATAAGCTTTTAACATGTTGTACTAAAGCATTCAAATTAATCGAATACGGAATACAATGTACTCCTTAGAAAACCATGTAACACCTTGATGAACCCTTATGGGAAATTTTTGCAACAGTTTGATCCTAAATTAGGATTTGACAACTTTAATGTACCGGTCATATGTTATATGTCATATGTTGGTGTCTCTATGCACATAACATTATCCAAAATGCTTTATACCAACTCTTACAAAAACGTTATTAAAAACCGTATATACTTTAAATTTAACGATAAGTTATTGTTCTCAGAGGTTAGATTTCGTATATTGTTGATTTTCACCACCTATGTTAGTATGCAACAAACGTTATCAACACTATAACAATACCTATAAACCAGATTTTACGGAAATGTTATCAAAGATCTACTACAAGTTTAATAAAAAGAAATTGTTTTCCGACGTTAACTATGGCATGCATGTTTGTTTTTGAGCGATGTCACTTTGGACAAACGTTATCCAAAATTATAATAATAGCAATCTGCTAGTACAATTAACCAACTTTTTGAAAAAGTTATCAGAACCAAATCTATTTCAAGTTTAGTAAAAATTCACTAGCTTATCGTAAACTAGGGTTTCACCACATATGTTAGTATGCAACAAGCGTTATCAACACTTTAACTATAGCTATAACCAGCTTTTACGGAGGTTAGAAGATAAGGTCTACACTTTAAGTTTAATAAAAACTTGTTTTCAAACATTAACTATTGTATGCGTATCTGTTTTTCTGCGATGTCACCATGCACAAACTTATCCAAAACTATAATAACAAGTTCTAGAATAGTTAACCAATTTTTATGAAACACGTTATCATATCCAGATGTATTTCAAGTTTTGTAAAATGTTACTTTGAACTATTAAACTTTACATACGTGTTGAAATATCAGCTAGTTAATACTACTCTGATCCACACTAAACTACCCAATTGACTTTTCACGGTCTACAAGAGATCACTTTGACCATGTTTCTCTTCATTTATATATTACTTTATGGTTGAAATTATAATTTTCCAAAATCTCTTTTTATAACACACGTAAATTGTTAATTTTAGATACAAAATTTTAAAATTTTGACTAAATATAATCAAGATCTATTTTTAATAAGTTTGAGTTAAAATAGTGTATAGGTAGTTTGGTGTGGATAAGAGGGAGTACAAAAAAAAAGCATGCAAAGAGTATTAGACTAAAGATCATGAAAATGATCGACTTGATCGGTTTGGATTTGTTAGAACATAAGTAGCTCTATCATACCACATGTAAACTTACAATAGTGTAAAAAAATACAAGTTATAATAAGAAACCAAATCTATTTCAGGTTAAATAAAAAGTTATTGTCCAAAGTTAGATAAGACGTAAGTGTTGAAATTTTTACGATGTCCTAAGGACGGAGTTGTTGAAATTTCTACAATGATTTTGCCGCTTGAGAGTGAACAATATTTTTCTGACCACTGAGCCAAATTCCTTCTTATTCATACATAATTGTTGTATTAGTACTAAGATACAAAATATATGAAAAATGGGAAAGGGGATGGATATCATCACCACGTACAAGTGTTATCCAAGTTCCGTCTTAATACATACATAGTTCTTGCTTTAGTACTAAAAAGTAAAGAAAATCTTTGGGAAATGGGCCTGGAACTTTTCTTTAAATCCGCGAACGGATGTCATTACTATGTACAATCATGGAAAAGAAGGTCTACACTTTCCCTTTAAAATCCGTGAATGGATGTCATCATCATGTACGTTCATGGAAAAGGAGTCGACACTTTCCCTTTAAACCCGCAAATGTATGTCATCACCATGTACGTTCACGGAAACACTTTTCCTTTAAATCCTCAATTGAAAGTTATCACTATGTACAAACGTTATCCAAAATGTAATCGCAACAAAAGATAAACTAGCTTTTACGAAAGTGTTATCAAAGATTAAATCTAAAAGTTTAATAAAAAAAAAGTTGTTTTCCGACGCTAACTATGGTATGTGTGTTTGTTTTTGTGCGTTGTCACTCTGCACAAACGTTATACAAAATTATAATAATAGCAACCTGCTAGTACAATTAACCAATTTTTATGAAAAAAGTCACTAGAACCTATCTATTTTAGGTTTAGTAAATTCACTATCTAGTTAATCCTAAACTAGGGTTTCACAACCTATGTTAGTATGCAACAAACGCTATCGACACTTTAACTATAGCTATAACCAACTTTTACGTAAGTGTTAGGAGATAAAATTGACTTCAAGTTTAAAAAAAAGTTAATTTCCAACATTAACTATGGTATGCGCGAATGTTTTTCTTCGATGCCACCTTGCACAAACTTATCCAAAAATATAATAACAACAAGTTGCTAGAACAGTTAACCAAATTTTACGAAAAACGGTTTGCTAACAAAATCTATTTCAAGTTTAGTGAAAGTTACTTTGCATAATTATACTTCACATACGCGTTGAAATTTCAGCTAGTTAATACAAAATAAGCATGCAAAGAGTATTATACTAAATATCATGAAAATGTTACCTCGACTTATCGGTTTTGCTTTGTTAAAATAAAAATAGTTCTACCATAACATACGTAAACGTACAATAATTAATAAAATTCCAATTATAATAAGAAATCAAATCTATTTCTAGTTTAATAAATTATTTTCCAAAGTTATATAAGACATACGTGTTGAAATTTCTACGAAGTCAGAAGGCCGGACACATGATTTTGCCGCTTAAGAGGGAAAAATATTTTTCTGACCACCGAGCCAAGTTCCTTCTTTTGCACACATAATTGTTGTTTTAGTACTAAGATACAAAATATATAAAAAAAAATGGGACCAACACTTGCCCTTTAAATCCGCGAATAGATGTCATCACCATTCACCATGTACAAGTGTTATCCAAGTTCTTTCTTTATGTATACATAGTTGTTGCTTTAGTAGAGGACCGATACATTCCTTAAAATCCACGAATGGATGTCATCACTATGTACGTTCATGGAAAATGGGGTCCACACTCTCCCTTCAAATCCGCGAATGGATGACATCACCATGTACTTTCATAGAAAAGGGGTTGCCTATTTCTCTTTAAATCCGCGAATAAATTTCATCAACATGTACGTTCATGAAAAAGGGGTTGACACTTTACCTTTAAATACGCAATTGGATGTTATCACCATGGACAAACGTTATCTAAATTGTATTCGCAATTACAGATAAACCAGCTTTTACGGAAGTGTTATCAGAGATTAAATCTACTACAAGTTTAATAAAACGGAAAATTCCCACGGTACCCCTGAACTATGACATTTTGCTCGAAATACCCAAATTTTTGATCCGAAAAACTTTAAGTGGCCATAACTCGTGTTTAAAAACTCGGAAAATAACGATTTTTTTTTCAAATCGTTCATCTTTCCGAGTACTTCGATTTGAAAAAAAAAAATTGGCGAGTTCAAAACTCGTGACCAAGAGATATGGTCACTCAAAGTTTGTTCGGTGAAACAAACTTTGACATACGAAAAATTCTAGCCACGGGATCAAAAAACGACAATTTTTTTTTCAAATCGTAGCTCTCGGAAAGATCAACGATTTGAAAAAACATTTAGTCATTTTCCGATTTTTTAAACCCGGGTTATGGTCACTTAAAGTTTCTCGGGTCAAAATTTTGGGTATTTCGGGCAAACTACCAAAGTTCGGGGGTACCGTGAGAATTTTCCGGTTAATAAAAAGAAGTTATTTTCGGACGTAAACTATGGTATGCGTGTTTGTTTTTTGCGATGTCACTATGCACAAACGTTATCCAAAAGTATAATAATAGCAACCTACTAGTACAATTAACCGATTTTTATGAAAAACATTATTAGAACCAAATCTATTTCAAATTCAGTAAAAATTCATTTGTTAATCCTAAATTAGGGTTTCACCACTTACATTAGTATGCAACAAACGTTATCAACACTTTAACTATAGCTATAAGTCTATAACCAGCTTTTACATAAGTGTTAGGAATTAAATCTACTTCAGGTTTAATAAAAAGTTGCTTCCAACATAAACTATGGTCTGCGTGTCTGTTTTTCTGCGATGTCACCTTACACAAACTTATCCACATTTATAATAACAAGTTGTTAGAACAGTTAACTAATTTTACGAAAAAACGATATCATAACCAAATCTATTTCAAGTTTAGTTAAAATCTATTTTGCACAATTAAACCTCACATACGTGTTGAAATTTCAGCCAGTTAATACAAAATAAACATGCAAAGAGTATTATACTAAAGATTATGAAAATGTAACCTCGACTTGATCGGTTTGGATTTGTTTAAACAAAAGTAGCTCTACCATACCACATGTAAAGGTACAATAATTAAAAAAAATCCAGTTATAATAAGAAACCAAATCTATTTCAAGTGTAATAAAAAGTTATTTTCCAAAGTTAGATACGACTTACATGTTGAAATTTATACGATGTCCTAGGGCAGACACATGGTTTTGCCGCTCTAGAGAGAACAATATTTTTCTTGCCACCGAGCCAAATTCTTTCTTATGCATATATAATTGTTGTGTTAGTACTAAGATACAAAATATATGGAAAATGGGACCAACGTACACTTGCTTTCAAAACCTGCGACTGGTTGTCATCAACATGTACAAATATTATCCAAACTCCTTGTTTATGCATACATAGTTGTTGCATTAGATTTCTTTTCGTTATCGATCGTCATTCATCGGAAAAAGAAGGAAATAGAGCTCTCGCCCTTCCCTCTTATGGTTCCGAATAAATTGCTCTCTTGAAATTAGTACTAGTAAATAAAGAAAATATATGGGAAATTAAAGGGGGCCGACACTTTCCTTTAAATCAGCAATTGAATGTCATCACTATGTACGTTCATGGAAAATGGGTCCACACTTTTCCTTTAAATACGCGAATGGATGTCATCACCATGTACGCTCATGGAAAAGCGGTAGACACTTGCCCTTTAAATACGCGAATGAATTGAATGTCATCACCATGTACGTTTATGGAAAAGGGGGTCGACACTTTCCCTTTTAATTCGCAATTGAAAGATATCACCATGTACAAACGTTATCCAAAATGTTATCGCAACTACAGATAAACCAGCTTTTACAGAAGTGTTATCAGAGATTAAATCTGTTACAGTGTAATAAAACGAAGTTGTTTTCTGACGCTAACTATGGTTTGCATGTTTGTTTTCGTTCGCTGTCACTATGGACAATCGCTATCCAAAATTATAATAATAGCAACCTGGTAGTACAATTAACCAATTTTTATGAAAAACGTTATTAGAACCAAATCTATTTCAAGTTTAGTTAAAATCTACTTTGCACAATTAAACCCCACATACGTGTTGAAATTTCAGCTAGTTAATACAAAATAAACATGCAAAGAGTATTATACTAAAGATTATGTAAATGTAACCTCGGCTTGATCGGTTTGGATTTGTTAAAGCAAAAGTAGCTCTACCATACCACATATAAACGTACAATAATTAAAAATATTCCAGTTATAATAAGAAACCAAATCTATTTCAAGTTTAATAACAAGTTATTTTTCAAAGTCAGATAAGACGTACATGCATGTTGAAATTTCTACGATATCCTAAGGGCGGACACATGATTTTGCCGCTCGAGAGAAAACAATATTTTTCTGACCACCGAGCCAAGTTCTTTCTTATGCATTTATAATTATTATTTTAGTACTAAGATACAAAATATATGGAAATTGGGACCAACACTTGGCCTCTAAATCCGCGAAATGGATGTTATCATCATGTACAAGTGTGATCCAAGTTCCCTCTTTTTGCATACATAGTTGTTGCTTTAGATTTTTTTCGTTGTCGATCGTCATTCATCGGAAAAAGAAGGAAAGAGAGGTCTCAGTTTTACTTTCCCTCTTATGGTACAGTTCTGATTGAATTGCTCTCACGAAATTAGTACTAATAAGTAAAGTAAATTTATGGGAAAAAGGGTCCAACACCATAGCTATAGCTATAACCCAACTTTTCAAAAGTGTTATCATTCATTAACTATGGTATGCATGTTTATTTTTATGAGATGTCTCCTTGCAAAAACGTTATCCAAACTATAATAATAGCAAGCTGCTACAACAATTAACCACTTTTTTTTTTTTTTTTTTAAAAAAAAGCTTATCAATACCAAATCTATCTCAAGTTTAGCAAGAAGTTAATTTCCACCGTTAAACCTCGTATACGTAGTTGAATAGTTTAAAACCCGTGCAATTTGCACGGATACGCTATTTCAAAATTTGTTATTATTGAAAAATGTAAAATATTCATGATTAAGTCTTATATTGGTTAAATATATTTTCTTAAAATAATTACTTTTATAAATAACGTTTTAAAATAAAGTATAAATCTCCATGCTTTTTGTTTAATAATTTGTAATTGCAAATGTAATTATTGAGTTATATAAAAGTCATATTTAAGAATTTTAGATTGAATTATAAATTTCATTGTAATTAGCATAAATAATATGTTGTGTAAGGTCGGTTGGTCGAACGGTTGTAGTACGATATGTCATCTTGTTAGCTAAATTTGAGTTCCTTCTTTCTTTAATAAGTGGGGCAGTTTAAAAAAGGCCAACTAATACTCCGTATAAGATTAAACAAAATTATTTGAACAAAAACTAACACAAAATTAGCGAAATAGCACGGTTTGTAACTTCCACGCCCATGCAAATTGTTTAACCCATTTCTCATGTTGACAAACCCGTGCACAATACTCGTGCATGTTAAAAATGAGTATTTTGACCCATTTTCATTTAAAAATATATTGTTAAATGAATCCGGATGAAGATGTAAAATTTGACCCGGGCATTTTTAAGACAATTCTGTTAAATTATTAAATATTCAAATTCTTATATTTCTATGTTATTCTCACTTCTCAAATTACAAAAAGGATTAGAACTAAACGTAGCAATACGGTATGTCGTATGCCTACAGCAAATTATTTATCTTTCACAAAAAACCGGGCTTGTAAAACAATCATGTTCATAAACCCGTTCAAATTGCACGTGATGCAATTTTAAACTTTTTTATTTTGAAATAAAAAATATTGAAGATACATTTTCATATTAGTTAATTATTTCCGTTTAAATATAATTATCTTTAGAATTACAATTCTAAACTAAAGCAATAACTCTCTTTACTTTTGAATTAAGAGTAAATCTCCGCAGAGACCGTCTCTCACTACATTAATGATAGGCAACCAATAAATAAACTAAAAACTAAATAAAAATCTAAGGTTAAAACTAAATAAAAATAATAACTCTCTCTTATCATAGAAGACTCTCACTAACATTAATGAGAGATCATCTACTTAAGAATTTGTGTTTATTAAACAATTTTAAAGTTTAAGTTAAACTTAAAATAAATTAAAATAGTTGAGTTATAAGGTCATAATTTTAAATCTAAATTATTTCATTTACACGGACACTATCTATTTGTAGTTTTAGATGGGTCAAATACATACTAAATTATCTCATTTGTTGTATTGAAAACACCAAAATTTTTGTCTTTATTAACACCAAGTGTTAATATCTAACCCATTTTAAACTAAAACGGATAGTAAGTACCCGTTTCAAGTAAGACTTACGATTTAATCTATAATTAGTCTAAATGACATATTACGGTCAATTAACAATTCAAAATTGTATTTGACACATAGTATAACTTTTATTAGAGTTGAAAGCCTAAAATCCATATCTTCATGTCGATAAGAATTGCTAGCCCATGTAACCATGTAATCACTCCAGCTATATTTACAATTTTATGTTGTCCTTCACAATTCACAAACCTTATTACTACCTCAATTTGTCCGCCTTTTTTTTTTATGATAAGGGATCAAAATCCATCTTTAGAATGCCTATATCTTCATCATTTCCTGTGACGAAAGATCTTAGAAAGCAAGCAATTAACTCTATTACTCCCTCATAAACCATATTAATTTCGTCGCTATCAGATTACATGAAGAGAAGAATATCCATGTATTTATCACTATTTGTGTTCATTCACCTGAAATTGTTTTCCGATAACTATTTTTTCAAATATATGTAAATTTTTATTTTGAACAACTTCTAAATGGTCGATCTAGTGATTTATTTATTGTTGATGGCATCTTTCAATTTTTTTTATTCACATATTTCTAGATCATTTTTTTAATTTTTTAATGTGATATTAACTGAAATTTTTCTCTTATTTTATTCAAACTAATTTGTTTACAATATTAATTTCAAAGATTATATATGTAATTTTTTTAAAAGATATTTAGGTTTTCAGATCTAGTGAATGATTTATTGATAATGTTACCATTGATTCAGTCTTGAATTTTTTTGGTTTTTAATTCATTTTTCTTATTGTCTCCGTTTTAAAATCAATTTTCTCTTTTATATTTTTTTATATTAATAGGAGTTGTAACTATTCAAAATATTCATTGTTAATATTTTTTCTGTTTTTAAATAATAATATTTGTTATTAATAATAGTATTCTCTTATTAATAATATATGAGTATAACATTAATCTGTTTTGGTTTTTTACCATATAAAATATTTAGTGTTTAGTATATTTAAGTAGGATATAAAGAATAAAGAATATGGATATGTAGGATAGTTGGAAGAGTGGAGTAATTAAATGAAGAGGGGAAAGATAATAATTAAAAGGTGTGCAATTTTCTGTGGGTCCTACTACCCAAGAAAAGGGGGAAAGCAAGAGTTTTTTCCAGCCAATAGGAAGGCTGGAAAAAACTCCCCTTTTATATATAGGAGGATTTCAGCGAAGTTAATACAAAATAAGCATGCAAAAGGTAGTATATTAAAGGTCATGAAGATGCAATGTACATCGTCTTAATCATGTCCTGGGGAGGGGGGGGGGCATGATTTTGCCGCTTAAGGGGTAAAAATATTTTTCTAACCACCGAGCCAAGTTCTTTCTTATGCATATATAATTATTATTTTAGCACTAAGATACAAAATATATGGAAAATGGACCAACACTTGGCCTCTAATTAAATCCGCGAAATGGATGTTATCATCATGACATCATGTACAAGTGTGATCCAAGTTCCCTCTTTATGAATACATAATTGTTGCTTTAGATTTTTTTCGTGTCGATCGTCATTCATCGGAAAAAGAAGGAAAGAGAGGTCTCAGTTTGACTTTCCCTCTTATAGTACGGTTCTGATTGAATTGCTCTCCCGAAATCAGTACTAATAAGTAAAGAAAATTTATGGGAAAAGTGGGCCCACACTTTACTTTAAATCCGCAATTGAATGTCATCACTATATACGTTCATGGAAAAGGGGGCCCACACTTTTCCTTTAAATACGCGAATGGTTGTCATCATCAGGTACGTTCATGAAAAAGGGGTCGACACTTTTTCTTTAAATACGCGAATGAATTGAATGTCATCACCATGTACGTTTATGAAAAAGGGGGTCGACACTTTCCCTTTAAATCCACAACTAGAAGATATCACCATGTACTAACGTTATCAAAAATTTAATCGCGAATTCAGATAAACCAGCTTTTACGGAAGTTTTATCAAAGATTAAATCTATTACACGTGTAATAAAACAAAGTTGTTTTCTGACGCTAACTACAGTATGCATGTTTGTTTTTGTGCGCTGTCACTCTGGGCAAACGTTATCCAAAATTATAATAATAGCAACCTGCTATTACAATTAACCAATTTTTATGAAAAACGTTATTAGAACCAAATCTATTTCAAGTTTAGTTAAAATTTACTAAGTAATCCTAAACCAGAGTTTCACAACCTATGTTACTATGCAACAAATGTTATCAACACCTTAACTATAACTATAACTAGCTTTTACGGAAGTGTTAGGAGATAAATTTTACTTCAAGTTTAATAAAAAGTTACTTTCCATTAGCTATGGTATATGTGTCTGTTTTTATGCGATGTCACCCTGCACAAACTTAGCCAAAATTATAATAAGTTGCTAGAACAGTCAACCAATTTTTACGAAAAAACGTTATCATAACCAACTATATTTCAAGTTTAGTAATAAGTTACTTTGCACTATTAAACCTCACATACGTGTTGAAATTTCAGCGAGTTAATACAAAATAAGCATGCAAAAAGTAATATACTAAAGATCATGAAGATGTAACCATCGTTGGATCGGTTTGGATTTGTTAAAAGAAAAATAGTTCTACCATACCATATGTAAACGTATAATAATTAACAAAATTTCAGTTAAAATCAAAAGTAATATAAAGTTATTTCCCAAAGTTAGATAAGACGTACGTGTTGAGAGGCCGGACACATGATTTTGCCACTTGAGAGGGAACAATATTTTTCTGACCACCGAGCCAAGTTCCTTTTTATGCATACATAATTGTTGTTTAGTATTAAGATACAAACGATATAGAAAATGGGACCAACATTTACCTCTAAATCCGCGAATGGATGTCATCACCATGTACAAACGATGTCCAAGTTCCTTCTTATGCATATATAGTTGTTGCTTTAGTACTAATAAGTAAAGAAAATTTATGAGAAATGGGCCGACACTTTACATTTAAATCCGCAAATGGATGTCATCCGTATATACGTTCATGGAAAAGGGGTCGACACTTTACCTTTAAATCCGCGAATGGGTGTCATCACCGTGTACATTCATGGAAAAGGGAGTCAACACTTTACCTTTAAATCCACGATTGGATGTCATCACCATGTACAAACGTTATCCAAACTGTAATCGCACTTCTGATTAGCCGACTTATAAAAAAATATTTTTAGAACCAAATATTTTTAAGTTTAAAATTTTTTTATTTTTCACGGTCAAACTTCATATATGTGTTGAAATTTCAGTGAATTAATATAAAATAAGGATGTGAGAATCATTCTCAAGTTCAAAATTATTTAACCAATTTTTTTTTCACAGCAAAATTTCACCACATAACTTATAGATGTGTGAAAATTTTAATGAGTTAATACAACTAAGCATGCAAACTTTATTTTTTTTGTGAGAAAAAGTTTAGGTTAAGGGTATGCCTTACCTATTCCAAGTAAGGGAGACCACCGGCCTCATTGAGGACTTAAAGTGGTTTTACAAATTGCTTAACAGCAGGGCTATATTTTAACTCAATTGGAATCGAACCCCTGACTTCAGTGTGCTTATCAGCGAAGTAATTGATACTTAATCGGATAGAGGGTGATTTGGTTATGTGTAAAGCGCTCGCAGCAGTAAGAGGCAGTTGTCATTTGAAACGAAAGGCTCGGGTTCCAAACCTTCGCACGGTATCATAGAGCTATTTTTTTTGTTACAAGTCTACACCGATCAATTACAATTACATGATCATCAGAACTGTGATAGCATAATGATATTTGTGTCAGCTGACGCCAGAGTGTGAAAGATCATCTAAACGACGCCGCTTGAGGTTGATTACGCGTAGATCGTTATCTTAGAATGATACACCGTCATCTAATGCGAGACACCATCTAAAACCATTTATTAGTTATCACCTTAGAATCGTAATTTCAGAACGATACAGTGTACGCTAATACGAGATTTAATCTAAACTGGTATAAAAATCTCGTTTGCTATAAATGTATAAAATATCTTTCTTTTTAATATATTATATGTTGTTCTACAAGCTAGATTTTATACATGTTTCAAGTTTCAAAGTATCTTTATTATATATAGTGACCAAAAAAAAAGTTTATAATTTGGATTGCTTATGTTACATTGGTGAGTTTGTTATTGTTGGCGTGTCTCTTAAATGCTCTTTGATGAGGCAATAATCACTTGGCCGATCTTAGGCTTAGTTTGCTTGGACTTGGCCCACACCAAATTTGGTGTTATCTATAATACAATGACTAAATTAATCAAGGTTTGTAATGTGGTCTAATGGTTTGAATGACAACTTCTGACCTTGGAGACCCAAGTTCAAACCCCAACATCTTCGATTCCCGGCCCACCTTGACATTTTACTCAAGTTCTGCTACTGGCAATAATTGTGACCTTTATCTAGTGCAAATTAGAAGATGTAAAAGAAATGCCATTATTGTTGAAGAAAATAATGGGTACATTTAGGTATTTAGGTTTATACGGACTTGAGGAGATTTTTTGCAACAGTTTCATCCTAAATTAGGATTTGACAACTTTAATGTAATCGTCATGTGTCATATGTTGGTGTCTCTAATCTCTATCTACAAAATATTATCCAAAACATTTAATGTCAGCTTTTGCATAAATGTTATTACAAACCAAGTCTACTTTAAACTTAACAAGAAGTTGTTTTCAAAGGTCATATTTCGTACACTATTGAACTTCACCACCTATGTTAGTGTGCAACAAACAATATCAACACTTGTTCTGAGGGCGGACACATGATTTTGCCGCTCTAGAGGAACAATATTTTTCTGACCATCGAGCCAAGTTCTTTCTTATGCATACATAATTGTTCTTTTAGTACTAAGTATAGAAAATTTATGGTTACGGGGAAAGACATACACTTGCCCTTTGAATCCGCGAATGGATGTCATCACCATGTACAAACGTTATTTAAACTGTAATTGCAACTACACATAAACCAACTTTATAAAATGTTTTAACAGCCAATTATTTTTCAAGTTTAATAAAAAGTTGTTTTACATGGTTAAACTTCACATACGTGTTGAAATTTCAGCGAGTTAATAGAAAATAAGGATGTAGGAATCATACTAAAGTTCATGATTATCTAATCTGAACTTTTATTTTATCTTGCACAATAAACACCATCAACAAAAACTTTATCCACATTTCTAAAATTTCCAAACTTTCTCTTTTCACAATAAAATTTCACCACAAAGCCTCCTAAATGTGTTAGAAATTTTATCGAGTTAATACAAATAAGCATGCAAAAATTATACTCAAGATCGTAGGTCTAATATCAGCTCGGGTTTTAGACCATCAATACCATCAATCCATTACCAAAAACAATACCTAATGTATCCATTTTTTCTACAAATTGCATTTAAAATAGGCACCAAGCCACCAACAGCAACAAACTCATCATAGTACATTAGTATCACAGCAATCCAAACTATATAATTTATTTTTTGGTGACTTTGAATTTCAAACTATAAAAGGGATACTTTGGAACTTGAAACATGCAAAAAAAATCAAGCTTGTAAACCAAATCTAATTATATATATAAAATTATGCATTCATAACGAACGAGATTTTTAAACCAGACTAGATTATATTTCGTATCAGTTGACGTTGTATCGTTATGAGATTACGATATGATGGGGATAAGTAGTTTTAGATGACGTTTCACATTAAATGACGGTGTATCATTCTGAGATAACGATCACCGTGTAATCAACGTCAAGCGGCGCCGTTTTAGATGATCTTTCACACTCTGGCGTCAGCTGACATAATATCGTTTTTGCAGCGCCGCCACTACTGCCTATAATCCGAGACTACCTTAACCTCACAACAACAAATATTGGAAATGCAGGAATTGCACCAGTTTCAGGTGTGGTTTTTGCACGTGTTACTATGGGGTCTGCCTGTGACTTGGTTTGTCCACGTCTTGCCTCGGCGTCCTTGACCCTCCTCACTGCGCCAGCTGTGTACCTGCCATCAATTAAAGCTCGCATACGTGTTGATATTTCAGCGAGTTAATACAAAATAAGCATGCAAATAGTAGTATACTAAAGATCATGAAGATGTAACCTCGGCTTCATTTGTTTTGCTTTGTTACAAGAAAAATATCTGTCATTCCATATGTAAACGTACCATAATCAACAAAATTCCATTTAAAATTGGAAATAAAATCTACTTCAAATTTAATAAAAAAAAATTGTTTCCCAAAGCTAGTTAGATAAGGCGTACGTGTTGAATTTTCTACGATGTTATGAGGGCGGACACATGATTTTGCCGCTCCAGAGGAACAATATTTTTGTGACCACGGAGCCAAGTTCCTTCTAAGGGATACATAATGTTCTTTTAGTACTCCGTATTAAGTAAAGAAAATTTATGGAAAGCAGGCGAGGCACTTGCCTTCTGAATCCGCTAATGGATGTCATCACCATGTACAAACGTTATATAAATTGTAATCGCAATTCAGATAAACCAACTTGGGTCCTAGACCATAAATACCATCACCAGACACATTATCACACATTTAACAAACTCTAAAGTTTTTTTAAATTCAATTTTCTCTACATGTAGTAGCAGCATTTAATTTGTTTTTTTTATTTTACATCTTCTGATAAATCTTCTAGTAAATGCTAGGGAGAAGTTGCAATTAATCAATTTTTTTCCCACCAAAGAGCATTTAAGAGGATACTATAATTGTTTTTTTGGTGACTTTAAATTCAAAACTATTAAAATGATACTTGGGAACTTGAAACATGCAAAAAAAACAAGATTGAAGAACCAAATCTAAATATATATTAAAAAAAAAAAAGGTATTTTATGTATTTATAGTGAGCGATATTTTTAAACCAGTCTAGATTATACTCCGTATTTCGTATCAGCTGACGTTGTATTATTCAGAAAATACGATTCTGATGGCGATAAGTAGTTTTGATGATGTTACGCATTAAATGACGGTGTATCATTCTGAGATAACGATCTGCGCGTAATCAACGTCAAGCGGCGCCGTTTAAATGATGTTTCACAGTCTGGCGTCAGCTGACACAATATCGTTCTGCAATCACAGTTCTGACGGTAGTGTAGTTGTAATTGATTGGTGTAGACTTGTAACAAGGAAAATAACTCTATGATACCGTGCACGGGTTTCGAACACGACCATTTCCTTTCAAATGACAACTGCCTCTTACTGCTGCGAGGGCTTTACACGTAACCAAACCGCCCTCTGTCCGATTAAGTACCAGTTACTTCGCTGGTAGGCACACTTAGGCAAGGAACAAAAACCCTTCGTATGTAAACATAACCCTAACAAAATTTCATTTAGATTCTATCACCATTTCTTTAATTTTAAAACTCAAACCAACTAGCAACTAGCAACTAGCAAAGAAAAACACAGTAGTTACACACATTCCACACTTTGAAAGCAAATTATGCCATCAATTCTTCCCAAATATACTTAGTTTCCATTTAAGATTCTCATTAATTCTCGGATTTACAACTTCAAAGACTTTGACTATGCAAAATTCTGAATATTCTTCTCCTTTTCATATAGTATCAAATAGATAAACGATTCACCAAGTCTCACTTCATAAACATGATAAGTAAGAATGCAACTTTCCTGATATCTCACAGTTCAGAACTTCTTCACTGCAATAAACACCAGTAAAACATCATTAACATTCGACACACAAAACTACGGGTTTCTGATCGAAAAGCGTGATTAAAACGGGTGATCATGGGGACTGTCAAGCGAGATACAGATGTAAACCTGCAACAGTTTGCTCTTCTTGTAGATAACGAGCACAAATCCACAGTTTTTCCTATATTTTCTGTGGCAAAACCTCAGATGAAAGCATTTAACCTGTCATGGATACAATTCTTCGCCTGTTTCGTCTCCAGTTTTGCAGCGCCGCCACTGCTGCCTATAATCCGAGACAGCCTTAACCACACAGCGACAGATATTGGAAATGCAGGATTTGCATCAGTCTCAGGTGCGGTTTTTGCCTGTCTTGCTATGGGGACTGCTTGTGACTTGGTTGGTCCACGGCTTGCCTCGGCGTCCTTGACCCTCCTCACTGCGCCTGCTATGTACCTGAAATCCATTGCTGACTCAGCTACCGGGTTTCTTTTGGTCCGGTTTTTCACTGGTTTTTCTTCAAACAATCACGCTACACGACTGAATTGGGGATAACTTACATGGGTATTATGATCATAGCGTGCAGCATTCCGATAACCTTCATATACTTCCTATTGTGATTTACAATACTTCCCACAATAGGGAGGAATGTTCTGTGGCCCGAAAGTAGAAGTTACAGAAGTAGATTATTACATGAAAGAATGGGATTCACAGGAACAGCAACAAGACCTGCATCAAGTAAGCTTAAAATTGGCCGACAGTAGCAGGAGCAAAAGAGGAACAAGAGTAAAGTCTACACCTTCAGAACACAGTACACCAATTCATGTCTGAAGTCTACTTAAAATCCGTAAGTTTTGCTTTAGACGGTTAATCAGTCTTACGTCTTAAACCTTAAGACAAGCCAAATACTACGATATAGGGCTAATAGGGACAAACATATTGGTTTTTCCCATGCAACTTGTCATGTGATTTAAGTATGTATTTTACCTGTCGTAATTTTATTATCCATTTTAAATGAGAATTTGTAAATTAAAATATATTTATTAGAAAGAAAAAACTTAAGACATTAGTTTGAGTAACATAAATAAAACTTTCGAGAATAAAAATGAATTAAAGAAACATGAGAACAAGGATAATGAATTACAGGCCACATAAAATTAGTCAAATATAAAGATCATGCTACAACTTAATGAATCCTTGAGGAATTTGATACAGGGAGCTAGGTACTCAGTTGTATCAAGCTACTTCAATGGAGATGAAGGTCCAACAATGGTGTCAAACGTGGAAGAACAGAGGATAGAATAGAATAGAGAAAGAGAGAGAGAAATAGAAGAATTTAGAGAAAGAATTGTATTGATATATTGAATGAATGATATTTGTTTACAGTCAGCCTATTTATAATATTTGCTCAATGAAATAACTAATTCTGTTACTTTTCTAACAACTTTCCTTAATTGACTCTTTATCTAATAGAATTCATAACAGAATTCCCTAACTGTATCATCCCTTCCTCCTTGAAAACTTGACTTGTCCTCAAGTCAACGCGTATCAAAGTCAGGAAATTGCTTCTCAAAGTTTTCAGCAGGTTCCCATGTAGCTTCAGCAGCAGTATAACCTTCCCACTGAACCAAATACTGAACTTGAGCTTTATTCTGAAACCTTACTGACCTCCTGTCCAAAATAGCATGTGGTGCTGGAGTTTGGGTAGATGATTGACCCTGGAACCAAGGAGGAATGTGAGTAGCCATAGGTAATGTGCCATAGAATTTCTTGAGTTGTGACACATGAAAGACATCATGAATCAAGGATGATGTTGGTAACTTGAGTTTGTAAGCCACCTTTCCAATCATAGCTGCAATTTGAAAGGGTCCATAAAACTTGTGTGCCAATTTCTGATTGCTTCTACGCTGCACAGACTGCTGCTTATAAGGTTGCAGCTTAAGCCACACCCAGTCCCCCACAACAAATGTTCTCTCTGACCTATGCCTATCAGCTATCTGCTTCATTCTGGCTTGAGCTTTGACCAAATTCTGTTTTAATGAATTCACCATTAATTCCCTTCTTTGCAATGTTCTATCCACAGCCTCAACCTTAGACTCTCCTGGCAGGTAGGGCAGATGCAATGGTGGAGGCTGATTGTAAACCACCTCATAAGGAGTCAGTCCTGTGGATGAGTGAAAGTGGGTGTTGAACCACCATTCAGCTAAGGGTAGCCACATACACCAGTCCTTAGGCTGTTCCCCACACATACACCTCAAGTAAGCTTCCAGACACCTGTTAACTACTTCAGTTTGACCATCAGTCTGAGGGTGGTAGGCTGATGAGTATTTAAACTCAGTCCCATGTAGAGAAAATAAAGATCTCCAAAAGTGGCTTAAGAAAACTGAATCTCTGTCACTGACAATACTCCTAGGCCAGCCATGCAATTTGAACACATTATCTAGATATGCTTGAGCAACTTGCACTGCAGTGAAGGGATGGGAAAGTGCTATAAAATGAGCACATTTACTCAACCTATCAACCACAACTAGAATGACTTCTTTTCCCAGTGACTTAGGTAATCCAGTTATAAAATCCATTGAGATATCAATCCACACTTCCTCAGGAATTGGCAAAGGTTGCAGCAGTCCAGGGTATGCCACTGTCTCATGTTTGGCTGCCTGACATGTTTGACAATGTTTAATGAACCAGCTAACATCCTTGGTCATGCCCTTCCAGTAAAATAATGCTTTAATTCTTTTTAGAGTCCCATCTCTCCCTATATGACCAGCCTCACTTGAAGAATGGTGCCAAGTAAGGATCTGAGACCTTAAGTCTTCATCATCTCCAACTGCAATTTTCCCTTTCTTCCTTATCAACCCATCCTTCACAGTATAATGGCCTACAGTTTGCTGTTGTTGTAGCTTTTGTAACAAAGAAGATAGGTGTTCATCCTGAGAATAGCTGTCCTTAATTCTCTGACCTAGATCAGAATTCACCACAGAAATGGCTAAACACAACAATTCAGCTGCACTCACTCTTGATAAAGCATCTGCAGCAAGATTCTCTTTCCCACTTCTATACATTATCTCATAGTCAAACCCCATCAATTTGGACAACCAAAACTGTTGAAAGGGTGTGGAAATTTTCTGTTGCAGGAGCCATTCAAGCATTTCTTGAATCAATTTCTCAATTATATCCCTTTTTACTAAGGGATACCTGTAGGGCCTTATGCTCACTGGTTCTGATCCCTGACTTAAAGGTATCTTATGGTCAAATATTCCCCTGGCTGGAGGTAAGGTTTTTGGTTCATCAAATACCCTCCTGAACTGCTCCAACAAGTGACCTAAAATAGGGTGTTGGTCAACTGTGGTGGCTGTCAATGCATGGCAATCAAAATCCAAGGAAGGTGAAAGTCCTTCCAATGTGTCTGGAATAAGCTGCAAGAAGCATAACTGTGTGGATTCCATTACACATTTATCAGCTTTCTTTCCCTGAATAAGCTTAATTCTTTGAGTATTAACCCCCTTTAATGTCACAGTTTCTCCCTGTAACTGAAATTGCATGAGGAGCTTCTTGAAATCCCATTGGACAGGCCCTAGTGTACTAAGCCACTGGACACCCAGAACCATGTCACACCCACCCAAGGGAATTAGTAATGCATCAGTCACCAAGGTATGATTCTGCAGTACCCAAGTGAACCCTCTACAAATACTCTGACAAGCCAAGTGATTTCCATTTGCAACTGTTACTGCTTGAGGAGCAATTTGATCCACTTTACACCCCAATTGTTTGGCCAGATTTACATCCATGAAATTATGTGTACTGCCAGAGTCAATGAGAATGTGGATTGGCTTTTTATTAACAAAGCCCACTACTCTCATTGTTTGATAACCAGGGTTTCCTGACAAGGCACTAACAGAAATATAAGGCTCCTCAACAGATTCTATTTCCACTATCTCCTCCTCCTCTATTTCAGTTTCCCCCTCACAAGCTTGCACTTCTACAGTAAAGACCTGCTTTTCTTTAAAAGGACATTTATGATTCCTATCCCAAGGTTGGTTACAATAGTAACATTCTCCTTTTGCCATTTTATCTGCCCTGACACTAGCAGGAATGTAATTTCTTTGCCCTGGTTTTGGTGGATAGGTGGTCACATTATTTTTGAGAGGGGTAATTTTTGGTGTAGGCAATAATGGAGGTAATTGTGGTGTTTGCTTGGAAAAAGAATTATAGGGTTTATTAAAATGCATTTTATTTGACAAATTGGCCTGAATTGCATCTTCCTGACATCTAGCAAATTCTATAGCATCAACCATATTAGTGGGCTTAAAAGCTCTAACAAATGGCTTAATGGTTGGCTTAAGTCCTCCAATAAAACTTTCCAAAAAGAAATTATCAGGCAACAATGGATTCTTTTGCTGCATTAATCCCTTTAAACCTTCAAATTCATCAATATACTCAGTAATTGTGCCAGTTTGAGCCAATTTATTAAACTTTTCAACTATATTATAGCTAAGATCATCCCTAAATCTTGCAGATAGATCAATCACAAACTGTTCCCAAGCAACATTATTATGAACAGACAAATAATTGGAAGCCCATAATTCAGCCTTTCCTACCATATTCAAAGAAGCCATATCTACTTTCTGAGAATCAGGAATTTTACATAATGCAAAATACCTACTGCACTTTTGTACCCATGTAACAATACCAGTACCATCAAAAGAAGGAAATTCAAGTTTAGGAACAAACCCAAGATTCCTGGTTGAATTTCCAACGCCATGCCCAGATTCTGAAGTATGAAGTCCAGCACCATCCCGTGACTGCTGAAGTTGTTGCTGTAGAGTCTGGAACATACCCATCATTTGCGTCATATTCTGACATAATTGAGCATTCTGCAGTGCTTGTTCATCCAATTTCTTTGCTTGATCTTGAAGTTGTTGTTGTAAAGCATTGACTTGATTCTCCATTTTTAATCTATTGCGTGTTAGCGCCAGGATAACCAAACTGATACCAATGATACAGGGAGCTAGGTACTCAGTTGTATCAAGCTACTTCAATGGAGATGAAGGTCCAACAATGGTGTCAAACGTGGAAGAACAGAGGATAGAATAGAATAGAGAAAGAGAGAGAGAAATAGAAGAATTTAGAGAAAGAATTGTATTGATATATTGAATGAATGATATTTGTTTACAGTCAGCCTATTTATAATATTTGCTCAATGAAATAACTAATTCTGTTACTTTTCTAACAACTTTCCTTAATTGACTCTTTATCTAACAGAATTCATAACAGAATTCCCTAACTGTTCAGAATTTTCAAAACGGATTTAATCCTAAAAATAGGCTGATAACTTTAAGTAATGGCCATATCTCATATGTTTTTTTTTTTTTGACAGATGGAAAGACGAAAGTACGTTACACAATGCACATCTGACTCTCTAAGTCAGACGCAACTACTACATTATTGGCATAAGAAATTAAACTAAGACTAGGACGATTTAAGACAAAGGCTTTTTTCGGAGGATTGCTTGAGCAGCACACTTCGGATGACAATTCTTTTCTTTTCTTCATTATTTGAGCTTTAGGAGAATACCTGCAACAAGACACACTCACGTCACGAGGACGTGGAGAATTACCTGAGAAAGTATAGCAATTATGTCCTGGAGATTCATCCCCTTTGCTTCGCTTCTTTGTTATTTGCCTTTTAGCAATGAAGATTTTCCTACCATGTGACTTTGACGATGAAAAGACGAACGGTTGACAATGAAAAGGAGGAATACTAGGAGGATTCAACAAATTGGAGTGGTTGACAACCATAGATGATGGAGAATGAAAGCCCTCCTCAGAATTGGGCTCACAAACAACAGGCGTGTTAGTGTCAAAAGAAGAAGAGATATAATCCGAATTTTTGACGACCGAATGAGATTCTCCAGTCGACCGACAGTTCCTTTTCCGTCTTCTTTTCTTTTTTCTTTTCTTTCTTCTTGGATTGTTGCAAGTTGAGTCAGGCTCAACACAAGATGGTTGTAGGATCCGAATTTTCATAGTAGACAAATGCGACTTCTTGAAAAAACTCACTTCCTTACCCTGAAGGAGTTTTTTATACGTACGCGCATCAATCCTTAACACTGAGCTTCCTCCTCCCTTTTTGCTGAATTGAAACATCTTTATACTAGCACTCTCTTGATATTCCTTACAATGTTGATCCAAATCCATATTAGGAGAAAATTTATCTTTGGGATTTTTAGCTAGGCCATCACAGGAATTGCAGGTATCCTTGGTAATAGAGTCAGGAGGAGAAGAAACGGAAGAGCAACTAGAAGAACCACCATCATCTTCCACAAAATTGTCCCCAATATTTTCCAAAACAGGGATAGGTCTTTTACAGTCCCTAACCACCTCAAGTAGCAAATGATCATCAATAGTTCTTTTACCATTAGGATTGATAGAACGAAGATTCTTGATAACCTTCATTTCTCTAAGAATGTCTTTATTCTTAGGTTCAAGCATTGACGCAATTTCTAGATCAGATTGCGCTTCCAAGAGCATATTTGTCTTCATAAAAGCTAGCGCTCTACGAAATAGAGCTTTAGCATTTTTAGGGAAAGACGACAAAACCAAAGAGCAACATTTTTTGGCCGCCTCATATTCCTGCAGCTTATTAGCACAAGCTGCTAAATTCAAATTTAAAGAGATTGCTAATTCCACCACAGATTCAATGTCAAAGTCATCCATAGTTTTCAGTGTATAGCATAAGAGCCGACATGCCATATCATAACATCCACCAGCAGATTCAAACAGATTTTGTCTAAAAAAATCGTTACCCATATCTTTAAGACATTTAACCTTGATCAAAAGGGGTCCTTCCATTGGTAAGAAAGAACTAAAGAACACCCAGTCTTCCTCCGAGAGCTCACCATTTCCATGAACAATAACAAAGGATTCTAGAAATCTTGCGTACAAAGACATGGCAGCCATAAACCACTACAAAATAAATAAGAAGAAAATACTTGACAACAAACAAACCAAATTCCCACCAAGAAAAGACTATTAAAGAGCTCTAAAGAAGCCAAAGAAGCCAAAGAAGAGACAAATAAGGTACACAACTTCACTGATAAGAAGCATGTAAACACGAAACCTCGTCACACAATCTCAGTCAGCGCTTGATGGTCAGACAGCGACGGTTGATGATCAGACGGCGACGATTGCCATACTTGGGCTTTCTAGGGATTTAACTTTAAAACAAATCAGTCACTTTCAGACAACTTTAAATAGTCTTTCAGACTAATTAGCCATAAAAAGTTATTACACTATTTAACCAAAAGTGTTCACTATGTATAAAAACGTAGTTATTTTTCTACTGATCGCACATGAGACCGTCGCAAAGAAGAATTTGGGATAAATCATATATTGAGCACATTTTCTTCTATATTGTGGTCGGATCCGATGCATTATTATTACATACGAATATACGAGTATACGAGTACAAATCATAAATGTGTGTGTTAGGTATATAAGTATATTGTCTTGATTCTTAATTAACAACAATACAAGACTAAATAATGAGTAAAGGCAGAGTATATATATTAGTGTAAATAATTGATGTATCATAAAGCATATCATAATGTCACGTCGTTGAGTGTGGACCAACAGATATTATTCCGACAAGCACATTGTATATGTACACCTTCGTTGCATGTCACAATGTCGCCCCAAATAAGACCAACCACTTATCATATCACAACTTTTTCATATCACAACTTCAATATTCTATCACTAACGCCCTCTTTTTTTGACCGAATTTGGATGAATATTTATAGGAGTTGAACTTAATTTATAAGAACTGAACTTTTCTAAATTTATAAGAGCTTAACTTAAAAGATTTGAATTTATAAAAGCTGAACTATTTTTAATTGAATTTATATGAGCTGAACTTTTTTTAACTTAACTTATAAGATATGAAGTTAACTTAAATTAGTTTAACTTAACTTTATTAATATTATTATTAAACTTTTTAAAGATATTATCGACAAAAAAAAATATTTGGTGTAAAATACAAAATAAGATAATAAAATTTTCTCTTTATATATATATATATATATATATATATATAGAGAGGCAAGATCCGGTGAGTCCACTCATATATTTGAGTCCGTGAGTCCTAATAGGAGTCGTTGGATCTGAAAAATATGGACTGCTGAGATTGAGCCACGTTAGTCTCAATTAGAGCCAAAAAAACACACAGGAAACTTTACCAAATTTTTTTTCTTTCTCTCTCTAAAATTTACCAAAATCAACAGATAAACACATTCTTCAAAAGCTCACCAAATCCTCTTTAAATCTCACCAACAATTTGCAAAACATGCATTAAATTCATTGGATTTCAACTTTCTAGATTAATTCGTTCACTGCATTGAGTAATCTCTCTAGATTTTCTTCTAAAATCATACAGGTACTTTCGTTTCTCACTTTTTTAATTTCTGCGATTTTTTTAGTATAAATTTCCTTAATTAAATTGATTATGTATGTTGTTTTTGTTCGAAATTATTGTATCTATGTTGATTTATATTAATTTAATAGGACTACATCAAAAATATCGAACGAATTGACGATTGATTTGTGGTATTTTCATGTTGTTGCTTTAATTTTCTAAATACTTAGTTATACATGATTTTAAACGATTTTTGGTGATTCTATCGACATATTCAACTAATAGTATTATCGATTCTAGTTGTAATTGTTTATTATAAGTTTTTAATCGCAAAACCTAGGATTTAATTTAGTTTAGTTATAAATACTAGGGTTTCATATTACGAAATTGAATTTGTTTGACAATTTAGTTAAGAAATTGATTGTTAGTGTATAGTTAATGAGATATGTAGATCTACATGTTGGCATTATTAATGAAAAAGTTGTGATACTGTTGTTTGTATATGTGATATTGATGTGAATATTAGTGTTATTTAAATTTCATAAAGTTGTGATACATGTTACTTCTGACAAATTAAGGTTCATATTGCGAAATTGAATTTCTTTGACAGAGAAATTGATAGGTAGTACTCACTAATTGAGTGATGTAGATATACATATTAATTTTAAAGCACATTACATTATCTTTTTAATGTCTCGTTACAGTGACAAAATTGTGATATTGTTATTAGTAAAGCGTGATATTGAATGCCAGCATCAGTGATATTTAATCACCATAATTTTGACATGGTAACTAGATTAACACAAATAAAATGATATATTATGTTTTGAACTAGTATTATTGTGACATTTTGTTTTACGGTACGTGCAAATTTTAAACTAATGATTTAAACTATACTAACTGTTGTTTATTTGCGTTTGATTTATAGACGATCTTTTTATGGACAAGATGATGTTGATCAAGAAGAAGATCCCCAAAAGGATGGGTAAAGACCGTTGCAAGTTGTAGAAGTAGAGTTAGAGGAAACAATTAAAATGACTAATAGGAATATGTTGACAGAAAACTTTAATTAAAAGTGCATTGATGTAAAGTTGGTAGAATAAGTAATCTAATGTAACTAGTAGTTGTCAAAACCTAATATTGTCGTCGGAATTTTGTAATATTGTTTAAGATCAGTAATAATATCGTGTCTTGTATTTAGTGATATTGTTTCTTAATATCACGAAATTGGAAGAGCGTAATCAATCTTTTTATTTGTGATATTGTTTTGTGTGATTTGTGATATTCTTTGGTAATGGTTGTGATACTTCATTATCATAAGACTTCAAAAGTCAGTTCAATAGATATATGGCATATAGTGATATTGGAGCTGGCAAAATTGTGATATTGTTAATGGCAGAGGGTGATATTGTTAATCACATCGTATGATATTGTCAATCACTTCATTTGATATGGCTTCTTATAACATGTGATATTGTTTCTAATAACGTGTGACATTGTTTCTAATTAATTGCCACATAATTACTAATAAATTGCGATACTTCTAAATTTATAAGGTGTATATTAAAAAGTGGTGAAAACATAATACAAATGGCAAATGTTGATAAAACTATTTTATTGTTACTAAGAAACATTGATATTTTTTCTAACAAGTTGTACAACTTGGTAGAGAAACATATTGTTGACCAAAAATGTAGAAAAATACAAAATTGTAACCGCTTGGAACGATATTTATCAATACAGAATTTGTCTTTATAAAAAAAAATAACAAAAAAACAAGATGATTTGCTTAATTGATGATGTACAACTATAAATCTCTTCAGCATCAACACAAACTCTAAACAAACCTCGGCAAGAGAAAAAATCTGCAAAAAGGAAAACAAAGAACAAAACATCATTTTAGTAGCATCTTAAAGGCAAAGAAAATATAGACATATATAAGTAAGGAACATAAATGTATGTTGTTAGAAAAATCACTAACTTGGAATCACATGACTTGATCATTGTCTTCTCTCCTTAACAATTAAATGTAGTTCAGACTGTAATATTGTTAAGAATAACATGTGATACTGTTAAGAATAACATGTGATACTCTTAACAATAACGTGTGATACTCTTAAGAATAACGTGTGATATCAATTTACAGTAATTAGTTAAACATTAATGTATTACAATATATTTCAGCATGTGATATTTTTAAGAATATCGTCTGATACTAATTCACATTAATTAGGTAAACAATAAAATATATTAACAAAAGGAAAACAACAAAGATAAAGCATACTTTTATGAAAACTTGATAAAAACACAAATCTTAACAGAAATCATGCTAAATAAAAGTGAATATACAAACAAAAATAGAAGAATAAAATGAGATGATAAGAATACATCGATTAAATCAATATATAAATCATAAAAACGCAAAAAGAAGAAATAAAACAAAAATAATAATAATGATAATCCTTAACATACATAAAGAGATGTTTAGAAGACATCAATTAAAATAAAAAGAGACGATACATCAATTAAAACGAAAATCAGAATAATGATAATCAAAGCATATATACTTAGGTGCATATAATTCAAATCAAAACAATAACGAATTTAAAATTTATAATAAAAAGAAGAGTGAATAATACCTGACATTGAATTCTAAATATGATGAAGAAAATCAAATGCTATCGCTTGCTTGAGAAGAAACGAATTGACAGAAAAAAATTAGGTTAGAAGTTAGGAAGAAGAGCACAAAATAAGAGAAGAGAGAGAGAAGAGAGAGAAAGTGAATGAAAAATTGAAAGAATTACTTCATATGAAGGTATATATATCAAGTTGGTGAATGTCGAAAATACCCTTACTATATCTCAGCCATTAGATCTCCTTGATCTAATGGTTGAGATTGGGACTAATGGACTCAAATAGTTAGGGTGGACTCATGTGATCTTAATTATATATATATATATATATATATATATATATATATATATATATATATAGAGGGAAGGTTCAAATGAGTCCCTTATATCTTTTGAGTCCATAAGTCCTCCTATGAGCCTTTAGATCCTTCAATATGGATGGTTGAGATTAGAAGGAAAAAGTAACCAATACACTAATCTATTTCTTAACCACTAATTAATTGTTTTTCTCTCTCTAGGTTAAAGTTGATGACATTTTAACATTTTAGGGTGAGACTTTTGTTTTCAAGTATAAATTTTGTTATTCTACGAGTGTACAGTTTTACAAGTGTAACTTTTATCTTTTACGAGTATAACTTTAATTAAAAAAAAGTGTAACGTTTACTAAAAAGTTATTTTACGCCAAGTTTTTGACATTTTACGTATTTTTAGAGTGTAACTTTAACATTTTACGAGTGTAACTTTAATCCAAAAAAGTATAATTTGATACTAAAAAATAATTTGAAGACACGTTTTTGACATTTTACGTATTTTTAGAGTGTAACTTTGACCTTTTACAAGTGTAACTTTAATCCAAAATAGTATAACTTGATACTAAAAAATGACTTTTGTTTTCAAGTATAAATTTTGTTATTCTACGAGTGTACAGTTTTACAAGTGTAACTTTTATCTTTTACGAGTGTAACTTTAATTAAAAAAAAGTGTAACATTTACTAAAAAGTTATTTTACGCCAAGTTTTTGACATTTTACGTATTTTTAGAGTGTAACTTTAACCTTTTACAAGTGTAACTTTAATCCAAAAAAGTATAATTTGATACTAAAAAATAATTTGAAGACACGTTTTTGACATTTTACGTTTTTTTAGAATGTAACTTTGACCTTTTACAAGTATAACTTTAATCCAAAATAGTATAACTTGATACTAAAAAATAATTTTAAGACAATTTTTTGACATTTTACGTATTTTTAGATTGTAACTTTAACCTTTAAGAAATGTAACTTTAATCCAAAATAGTGTAACTTTATAGTAAAAAGTAGTTTTAAGGAAAGTTTTTGACATTTTACGTATTTTTAGATTGTAACTTTAACCTTTTGCAAGTGTAACTTTAATCCAAAACAGTGTAACTTTATAATACAAAGTGAGTTTAATATGAGTTCTTGGCGTATTCTGTATTTTTAAAGTGTAACCTTTACCCAAAAATGTGTAACCTTATACTAAAATATGATTTCAAGACAAGTTCTTGACATTTTTTCATATTTTTAAAGTGAAACTTAAGCCTTTTACAAGTGTAACTTTAATCCTCAATCATGTAATTTTATTTTACAAAGTAATTTTAGGGTATCTAATTTTGAAATTTTGAAATTTTAACCAATTTAAAGTTTAACTCTAGTCTTTTCAGAATGTAACTTTAGTATATTGAGAAGGTAACTTTTGTTCATTGGAGTGTAACTTTAGTCCATTGAGGGTGTAACTTTTGTTCATTGAAAGTGTAACTTTAGTCAATTGAGTGTGTAACTTCGGTCAATCAACAACCTATGTCCTTGTCACCAATAAAACTAAATAAACAGCCAATAATAACAATCACACATATTTTTGTCACTTAAAAAACGAGATAATACTATTTTTTTTAGAAATCTACTTCTTATTTAGTAGATCAAAAATTAAAATTAAATAAATAAGAAAAAAAAGATAGATCTAAAAAATGTGTTTATTAGTTTTTCGAAATTATTGTTAGTAGATCCAAAAGTGGAGGAAAAACGGAAAAAAAAAATACTAAATCTGAAAAGTGGAAGAAAAAGAAAAAGAAAAAGAAAAAGAAAATAGAATGAAAAAACGAGAACTTAAACCAACTACCCACAACCACCGCACGCCCTTGACTGCTCCACCAACCACCGCCACCTCTGACACCACCAAAACAGATGTGGAACCATAAAAAAAACAGAAAGAGGAAGAATAGAGAGGCGGAAAGCGGTCGAAGGCGGCGAAAATGGCGGTAGGTATAATTTTTTTTTCAGATCTGGAAAAAAATGGGAGTTTGAGTGGTGGTTTTGGGTGGTGTTCTTGTGGTTGTTGCTTGAAGAGTAGGAAACGGCCTACCACCACACACTGCCCACAAAAACCACCACCAAACCACTACTCCCCACTTCCCCGAAAACACCACCACCACGCACCACCCCCAAACCAGTCCCGCTTTTTTCAGATCGGAAAAAATGGAGAAGAGAGGAAGGAGGCGGTGAGGAGGGCGAGACAGTGAGGAGGGCAAGGCAGTGAAAAGGACGGAGAGACGACGCAGAGGAAGAGGAAGAGACGACGCAACGGAAGAGAGGAGGGAGAGACTGCGGAGGGTGGCGAGAGAAGAAGAGGAGGGAGGTCGTCGGCCACCGTCGGTGGTGATGGTGTATCGTGGAGACAGTGAGTGGTGGTGGTGGTTGGTGGTGAAAGAAGTTTTTTGGTAGTAGATCTACTTTTTTTTTGGGTGTTTGTGGTGGTGGCCGACGGTGGCTGACGGAAAAAAGAAGAGGGAAAGTTAGGGAGAAGGAGAGGAGTATGTTTTAGAGAGAAGTGGGAGGGAGTTTTAAAGAGAAGGAGGAAATGTTTTTGAATGAATGAATTGTGTGGAAAGTGATTTAGTGAGGTAAATGTATTAGTGGTTTAATTAGTGTGGTAGTGAGAGAGTGAGGTTAAACACCTCTTAAATGACCTTTTTTGTGTTTTAATCTAAGCCATCCATTTTCAAGATCCAATGGCCTATAAGAGGACTCATGGACTCACTCTATTGGGGTGGACTCATTTGATCTCATTCCTATATATATATATATATATATACCCTCCTATTCTATATACTAGATTTCATGCCCGTGCGATGCACGGGTCTACGTTAATGTCATTTTCATAATTTTCCTATAACAATTAACTTGTAAAAATAAACTTTTGAAATTTTAAGACTATAATAAAATATACTCCGTAATGTTTAAGAAAATAATATTAATATATTGATTCAACTTCCCTTTTAAACATATTTTACCAACCTTGCCAGGAATCAAGTTATATTTGATCTATATGACTCGAAAAATGATCCAAGGTACCTAAGAATTAAGCTCTCTAAGACAATTCTTAAGAGAATCAAAATATTTTGTTGTTGATCACCCTACCTTATGGTAATTGTCCGGTATGGGGCAATTCTACTATTTATAGGTATTAGTATCTTCACCACACTTACATCATTTTTCAAGATGAGATATATAACATACTAAGAATTACACTAAGTATGTACAAATAATATGAGATTTTATACTATAATGATAACATTTTCGTTCTTTACTACGAATCTTATAATTAGATTATTTTCATAATTAATACAAAATTTTAAGAGCTCTCGAAAACGAAAACAATATTTGAGAGACTTAAACGATTTTGGATTGATATCTAATTCCAAGGATGACTCTTATGTATAATCGCATGATCACTCCAGCTTATGATATTTCTCCGATGTGAGAGAATTCCTCTATTTATTCCTAGTATATTCATCACACTTACATTATTTTTCGATGTGGACAAATAACATATTTAGTTGTACACCATTAAAATTATTATTTATGATATTTTCTTAAATTTTTATTTATGATATTTTCCTTAATTAATTTTGATGATGTAAATTTCATTAAGGCAGGGATGATAATACAAACTTTTAAGAGTTTTGTAAGATAATACTTAAGAGATTCAAAAGATTTTGAGTGAATATCTAACTTTGAAAGATGACTCATTTTTACAATATTTTTTTTTGTGAAATGAAATGTAAAAGGTTTTATATAAAAATTATAAGCATCACTTGAATATAATATAGGAAATGTATATTGAGATAAATAAAAGATTTTTCACTTTATTTTTTTATGATACCTTCCTAAATTCATTTTTGATAATTTAGGTTTCACTAATGTGGATACAAACTTTTAAGAGCTCTCTCTAAGACAATATCTAAGAGACTCAAAAGATTTGGGTTGATATCTAAGTTTTAATGATGACTTCTATTTATAGTTATAGGATCACCCCACTTTAGGATAATTTTACGATGTGAGACAATTATACTATTTATACGTAGCATATTTACCAAACTTGTATTATATTTCAATGTGGGACAAATAACTTATTAAGTAGTACACCATCAAAATTATTACATATATAATACTTTCTTAAATTTCCTAAATTAAGTTTGATGGTTTAAATTTCATTATTGTGGAGATAAAATACAAATTTTTAAGAGTTCATTAAGACAATACTTAAGAGACTAAAATGACTCCAATTTATAATCATATTTTCTATCACTCCACCTCTTTTTTTTTTTGTAACATAAGATAATTTTACAATTTACACTTAGTATATATATTTATCACAAATACATTATTTTTCAATGTGAGACTAATAATACATTATGTAGTTTATCATCAAAATTATTATTTATGATACTTTTCTAAATTAATTTTTAATAATGTAAATTTCACTATTGTGACGGTTATAATACAAATTTTTAGACCTCTTCAACACAATACTTAAGAGACTTAAAAAATTGTGGGTTTATACCTAAGTTCAAGGATGACTACTATTTATAATCATAGAATCACCATATGTTATAGTAATTTTTTGATGTGGGACAATTTACTATTTATATGTAATATATTCACCATACATACATAATTCTTCAATGTGGGACTAATAAAAACACTAAATAGTGCACCATCTTTTTGTATATTAGAATAATAAAAGAATATTTTAAAGGTCACTTATTATATTTTAAAAGTCTTTTATTAACAATATAAAAAAGATGATCATATTTATGATCACTCCACCTTATGATAATTTTTGAATGTGGGACAATTTTACTATTTATACATATTATATATTCACCAGTCATCATAGCTACATTTTTATTCAAATAACACATTAAATAATTTATCATCAAAATTATTATTTTTCAATAATTTTTGATATATAAGGTCAAATAATGATTCCTATATATAATTATAGGAGATTTTACATTGATATATAAGGTCAAAGGATTATTCCTATATATAATAATAGGATCACCCACCTTATGTTAATTTTACGATGTGGGAGAATTTTACTATTTATACATATTATATTCATCACATCTACAAACTTTTAAGAGATCTCTAAGACAATTTTTAAGAGATTCAAAAAAATTTGGGTTTAATACCTAAGGTTTAAGGACGACACCTATTTATAATCATAGGATTAGCCACTTTATGTTATTTTTTCGATGTGGGATAATTTTACAATTTATACGTAATATGTTTACCACATCTACATTATATTTCAATGTGAGAAAAATAATATATTAAGTAGTACACCATCTTTTTTTTAAAAATATATATTTCTATTATTTTTATTTTATATAATAATTAAAAAATTATCGAAAGTATTATTTATGAAACTTTCATAAATTAATTTTTTATGATCTAAATTTGACTATTGTAAAGATAATAATATAAACTTGTAAGAGATCTCTACGACAATACTTATGAGACTCAAAAATTTTTGGGTGGATACATAAGTTCCAATTATGACTCCTATTTATAATCATAAGATCACCATATCTTAAGGTAAATTTTCAATATGGGACAATTCTAATTTTTATATGTAGTATATTCACCACACCTACTTTCTTATTCAATGTGGGACAAATAACATACTAAGTACTACATCATATTTTTCTATAAATTAATTATTTCTTGAATACTACTAAACCATTATCCTAATATTTAAATGATAAAAAAATATTTTAAAAGTCATTTATTTAATTTTTATATACTTAGGTTATAGTTATATGATCTTATAAATGATATGGTAGTAAAAAAATACAAAATTTATACTATAATGAAAGCATTCTTCGTTAAGAATCCAAATATATAAGTTTCGAAATGTTTTGTATTATAATTTTTTTGTCAGATTGATAATCAATTTTTTCTTACGTAAATAATAGTTGTGATATTAAAAATATTACATAGTATCTTTTTTGTAATCTTGGAAGATCTTAAAATATACTTTCCAAAAATTGAAAAAGATGATGTTGACCAATAGAATTGCTCGAAAAAAGCCTCTTTTATATATATATATATATATATATATTGATTCTTCCATATATCCTATTTAGTCCATTCATGTTTTCTTCCTATTTTCATTTTTGGAGTTGGGTTGTGTGTTTTGTGTGGTTCATATTTAATTGCATGTGGGATTGAGTATTTTGTGTGGTCCAAATTCATTTTTTTAATCCAAGAGCTCAAATGAAAGGGAAAGATTACGAGGGAGTATTATGTTACACTTATTACATCTTTTTTGTAATCATTTATTTTCATTTAATCATTTTCCTCTTCTCTTTCTTTTTCATCTCCATCTTTCTTGCCAAATATCTATAAATAATATAAAAGACAAATTTAAGAAATCCACATGACAACCTTTCTACTACACAAATCATATGTGGCATAATTAGGAAGTCTGCTCTTACAAAAGCAAAGCTAAACAGCTAAAAAATTCTTCGACTTCCTTTGCCTTTGAAGGTCTCCTTAAGATCAACAAAATATTTACTCGTACATAAGTTTAATCATTAGACTATTCATCTTCTGGACTATCCATTTACTCCCGAGTCATTTAACATCCAAATTAAATGTTCAACATTAAAACCTCCGAAGTTAAATTCAAAGAGGCCATCAGTTTGACTTTTCGGTTTCATACTATCGCTATATATACTTTCTCTGTATTAATACTTCATATACATTCTCGTCCTTCAATCGTAGTTGGTGTGTTGATTTTCAATCATGCTTTTAGTCCCATGAATCTCAAATATTCACTACAAGAGAAAGCTCGATATGCGACGGATTATTCCGTCGCCAAACATGGTATTTCCGCCGCCAGAGACATTTTTGCGACGGATTTGCGACGGATAGTGTCCGTCGCTTATTTTCGTCGTAAACAGCAGTATTCGCGACGGACTAATCCGTCGCAAGTTAGTTGCGACGGGATATCCGTCGCCAACATAAATAGCGACGGATTACAGGTGGCAGCCAAGTCAAAGAGAAAGTCAAATTTTGCGACGGACATTCCGTCGCAAAAATTGACTGCCCCTTTGACTTGACTGCCACCTGTACAATCAAGTCAAAGAAAAAGTCAATTTTTGCGACGGAAATTCCGTCGCAAAAATTGACTTTTTCTTTGACTTGGTTGTAAGTCAGTCAATTTTTGCGACGGAAATTCCGTCGCAACAACGCCTGTATTTTCCAGGAAATGGTTGTTTCCTGCATCCCCTCTCCGCGTTAAAACGTCAAAAAACCTGCAAATAACAGAATTTTTCCAGCTGTTACTCGTCCAACAAAGTTTTGAATGTAACACAAAACCATGCGTGAACAAAGTTTTGATTTTATATCATAAAAGTAAAGTCTTACAAATAAAAGGTTTTAAGTTCAAAATAGTTAACTAATCACTCAACCACACGGAGTGAATGGAGGGAAAGGGGTGAATGGGTTGGGCCTACCATTATCGCCGCCATCATCATCTAAGTCGTCTCGACCCTGGTTAGAACCTCCAGTTCTGCAGCTTTGAGTAGAATTTCTTGCAACCTGACTCAAGTACTCTTCTATTGCTGCAATCCTTCGAGCTTGCTCGTCGCGCTCTCACCTTAGTGCCGCATTCACCTTTGACAGCTTAGTAGCCAAACCTTGGGTGCACTGAGTCGGGGTTGAGGTAGCAACAGAGTGTCTATGATGGTCAAACAAATAATCCGCCGCTGATCCCAATCCGTAGCATCTTCCTTTCTTGTCAAATCCTGTCTCCTCATAATAGATCTCATTATCGTCGATGTTTTCGACTCCTTGACTTTGAAGCTCAGACTTCTTTGACATGATCTTATTCTGCATCACAAACAAGTTCAGAATTAGTAATTGTCATTTAAATTAAATAGTTAATGTAATTAAATATATAAATGACAAACATAAATAACTTAACAAAAAAATGCATAACTTACAAAGAGTTCAGCTGGTTTTTTCGATAACCATCCACGAAACTTGTGCTTCTTTGTCTTCTCTAAGACTTGCACGGCATTTGGGATACCAGATGAATTTTTATCGACCTACAATTTAAATACTTTTTAGTATAACACACACACACACACACACACACACACACACATATATATATATATATATATATATATAAGTATTAAATTATAATTAGATAAATAAATAAAAAATGAAAGAAGATTTAAATATACCATTTCGTCCATGATTCTCAAGGTGTTTTTTCTACCCATAATGTGAGTAGGCAATGCCTTTTCCTTCTCTTCACATCCCGACCTACGATTAGCCGCGGCTGATTGAGATCTCGCAACGAAATAATGATCTTCGACAGGCCTATTCTTAAGCTTTCTAAATAAGTCCAAAGGAATCCAACTCGGCATGTGCTCCTCGTCTTTCTGCGAGGCTCGGTAGATCATATGACGTAAACGGGTCTTCATGGCGTATTCCCAAGCTTTCCTTACCATATCTGTATGGCGAGGATAGAAAGAAACCCTTTGCTGTCATGATTAAAAACATAAAGTTAGGAAAATATTAAGTAAATAAACAAAAAAAAAATCAATGAAAAGATAAATTGAGAAAAACAAATTTAAATAGATATAATTATAATATTTTAAATAATTATACCTCAAACCAGTTCCACCAAGACGACCGCAAATTATTTGACGCCTCTTTCCAATTTGGCGCATGCTCCTTGTACCCACAGGTTATGGTCTCCGAAATCAGTTTAACCACATCTGAGTCACTGAACCTGAAATTAATGATCGTAGTTAAATACATTATATATAAATATTATGATATTTTAAATTATTATAATTATAATTAAACAATTAAAGTAAAAGTGAACTAGTCTTACCATACACCTGTTTCCTCATCCGGATCGAGGCGGACTCTGCGAGTAGTAGTATCCACTTGTGTCGGTGGCACGTTCCTGTCATTCACTTGTTCATTCTCATCCTCATGCGCTCTGTTTTCTACATTACTACAACTACCTCTTTTTCGTCGTCCGCCCGCCATATAGAGAAAAACTAAACTATTCAAAGTTGTCATGAATTAACAAACATGTACAATTAAATGACAAGAAACTATATATTTGTATTAATGAATAATAAAAACAACTGTCAACAGCTCAAATGAAATTGTTTTGCAAACGCCCATACATTTAGAAAAAGTAGTTTCAACTAATATAAGAATTAGAAATAACCTTATTCATCATCACTACTTGAATATTGGTTTTCGGAAATGTTGTATTTAAAAAGAGAGTCTATAAAATCTTCTTCTTCCTCTTTATATTCCTCTTTATCTTCTACTCCGTCTTCCTTCCGCTTATACTCATCCTCCTTCTCCTCCTCTTCTACCTTCTCCTCATTATTGTCCTCTACTTGAGTTTCTTCTTCCTCCTCCTCGATAATTTCGTTATCATCTGAAACTTCAATTATTGATAGTAGTGTCTCACTACTAATAACATCTTCTTGAAACGCAGATTCGACAATAGGAGCATCAACATGCGATCTAACTTTAGTTTTGAATACTGCTGACCACTTATCTTTATCTCTTTTGATATTTGGATATGAAGTATAATAAACTTGTTCGACTTGATAAGCCAACACAAATGGATCATATTTCGGAAATTTTCTGCTTCGATTAACATCCACAAGTTTATAATCCTTATGCATTTACATTCCTTTTTCAGAATTATCTATCCAATCACATTTGAATAAAATAACATTATATGTGCTTTTTTCGCGTGTGTACGACAATTCAACAACTTCGTTGAGTGTTCCATAGTAGTCAGCTCCCTCAGTCGAACTTACACATACTCCATTATTAATTGTAGATTTTTCCAAATCTAACCCATCTTTGAAAGTGCGAAATTTGTATCCATTAATGAAATAACGTTTCCATGTTCGCACCATTTTTCGAAGGACCTTGTGCTAAGGCAATGAGAACTGGATCTTTTAAGTTGTTTACCTATCATTGTTAAATTATTATCAAATTATAATACCTTCAGGTATAAAAAAAAACTGAAAAAAAAAAGAGTAATCTGGTGTTAGTATGTAGTATGTACTTACTTGTCCTCTAAACCATTGGGGAAATCTTGTGTCAAATTTGTTCCAAATATCCTCGGCTGTGAGAAATTGGGGATATTCTGTTTTGATATAATTTTCAAACATCTTATATTCATTATAAAAAAT
>JAIUZE010001021.1:0-84854 GCA_022085475.1 Heliosperma pusillum | reverse complement strand
TGCTCAGCTCGTTATCACCCTTAACTTCAATTAGCCTTCTTCTTGTATGGTTTTATCATGACTGTTTTTTTAATACAAATTATAAAATCAGAGTGCTTTACGAAGTAATACAAAGTACAGTTAGTCTTGTTTCAGACAAGATGACCCATCTTATTGTTTCAGACGGGTCTATCCCCCTAATAAAAGAGCAAGTGTGAGAAATTTGTAGATTATTTGACCCTTTAATTGAAAAAATGGTTCAATTCTTTTTTTAGTAGAGTATTATTTAGTTGACAAGGGAAATTTGTTTTGTTTTCTCATCTATTTCTATTTTCTACTATATATGTAGTACTCTCTATACAAATATGTCAATAAATATACACCTTAATACCTTACCAACCCCCCCAAAATTTCAAAACTCAAAACTTGTCACACATCCCCTTCATATATATATATATATATATATATATTACTCCATTAAATACCAAATCACGAATCCAACAACCCTTAAATCGCCTCTTTCCTTCAATTCCACATTTCAACCCAACAATGTCAGCAGCAGCCACTTCCAACTCCCATCTCCTCTTCAAATCCCAATTTACTCCTCTCAACAACAACAACAACAACAACAACAACCTCAAAACACCAACAACAAATCTCAATCTCAATGTCATTCCCAAAAACACCAAAATCCGTTGTTCCGCAACACCATCAGACCGGGTTTTCAACTTCGCAGCCGGTCCAGCCGTCCTCCCCGAAAAAGTCCTCTTAAAAGCCCAATCCGAATTACTAAACTGGTCCGGATCCGGAATGAGCGTTATGGAAATGAGCCACAGAGGCAAAGAATTCACCTCAATTATCGAAAAAGCCGAATCCGATCTCCGTTCCCTTTTAAACATTCCTTCTAACTACGCCGTCTTATTCCTACAAGGCGGAGCAACTTCTCAGTTCTCCGCCTTGCCTCTTAACCTCTGTGTCTCCCCAAATGATCCCGTAGACTATCTCGTCACGGGATCATGGGGAGACAAGGCCGCTAAAGAAGCGGCCAAATTCTCTTCTCCATCCATTATCTGGTCTGGAAAATCACACAATTATACTTCTGTTCCGGAGTTTAATACTCTGGAACAGAATCCTAATGCTCGATATCTACACATTTGTGCTAATGAAACTATTTATGGTGTCGAGTTTAAGGATTATCCTCTTCCTAAAAATAACAATGCCATATTAATCGCTGATATGTCGTCTAATTTCTGTTCTAAGCCTGTAGATGTGTCAAAATTCGCGGTTATTTATGCAGGTGCGCAGAAGAATGTAGGACCCTCAGGTGTCACCATTGTTATAATTCGTAAAGATCTTATTGGAAATGCGCAGAAGAATACTCCCATAATGCTGGATTATAAGATTCATGCCGACAATAAATCGCTGTATAATACTCCTCCTTGTTACGGTATTTATATGTGTGGTTTGGTTTTCGAGGATTTGTTGCAGCAAGGTGGATTGGAACAGGTTCAGAAGAATAATGTTGCCAAAGCTAAGTTGCTGTATGATGCTATTGATAACAGTCAGGGATTTTTTCGCTGTCCTGTCGAAAAATCTGTTAGGTCGCTTATGAATGTGCCTTTTACTTTGGCTAAAGCGGAACTGGAACCCGAGTTTATTAAGTTGGCTGCTAAGGAGAAGATGGTTGCTTTGAAAGGACATAGGTCTGTTGGCGGAATGAGGGCGTCTATTTATAATGCTATGCCTCTTGCTGGTGTTCAGAAGTTGGTTGAGTTTATGAAGGATTTTCAGTCTCGTCATGGTTAATTACATCGATTCATAACCCGACTACTATCTCGTCTTCCTGTTGTTTTTGTTTTCTGCTGTGATTTTGTGTTATGGATTGTTAGCTTTGTTATTGTTTTCTAAGGAGTATTGTAGAAGCGCCTGAATGAATGGCTGGTTGAATAATTTTGTTCTTGTTCGAGCTTTTTTTTTTATGTTAGGAACCTGTATCCGGAATTGATGTAAGGTCTTGCTGCGGCAATGGCTAGTTTTTGGTAATGCAACTAGTATTTGTTACTTTCAAATGTTTGTCTTTCTTCGCTGCAGCGGTAATGGCAATGTTAATGGCTAGTTTTTGTTAATGGCAACCAGAATCCTACTGTGTTTTGTCTTAGGCACCTTTTGTTATTTTCAAATGCTCGTCTTTGTTTGGTGCAGCGGTAATGTCAATGTCAATGGCTAGCTTTTCGTTAGAAAATAAGGATACACTATTCCAAGCTTCTTGGATTGTGCTAAATTATGAGTATAGGAAAGTAGGAAACCCCACCCCCTCTTCGTCTTGCACCCGAAAAAACACTATATAGGAAATCCATCAGTTTTCAGCCAAGTATGCGACTGTATTAGTGATACCGACACATTATGCTTAAAGGTTTTTGCTAGACTGGGGATGGGACATCATTCACATAGCCAATATTCTTGTGATAAGGAACAAGGAATTAATACAGCATGTATGAAATATGAATGAATTATTTCGAGAATTTCTAATTTTCTCCATAATACACATTCAATGTACAAAAAGTAAATGTATTTAGAGAAAGGCTATATGCTTCATCGTTCTGAAAATTGACAGCTGAGTTATGAGATCTGTGAACTGCTCATGTTGAAGCCAATAATATGTGGATACTTCAAAGAACCCACATATATTTGATTGCCGATCTTAACAGCACCCGTGAGCTGCGACAGTGCCGGGTCATAAAAGTGTGCTGTTGGGTTTCCTTGTAAATCCACGCCGTATACTCCTCCGTTACTTTGTACATGCTTTAACAGGCTGATGTAGCTCTCTATAATTATGGTGACTTTTCTTACGAATTGAAGTTTGTTTGCATGTTCTAGATATGGGGTAAGCGACTGCCATGCGTCATAAATGTTAGTAAGCATTTATTTTCAGAAGTAGATATGTAATTCATAGGAGCAAGAAGAGGCTGAGGGTTACCGAAGATATTGCAATCCAGTAGTTCCTCTCCCCATCGCAATGGATGTTGTCTGGATAACCAGGTATATTATCGATAAATGCATCTACACTACCCTTCTTGCTACCTTGTAGCCAATATCTTCTGCATCTTTTCCTGCATTTTTTTTTACCTTGCTGATTAGAGTAGTCGAGTATAAGAACCACATTACCCTAGTGCCTCAAAATTTCCCACTGGTAGCAGGTAAAGGGTAGTTTGTACTTTGTACTATAGTAACAGCATTATCCGAGGAGCTTTATTCCAGATGCGGTCTAAGGTGTATATATCGACACAAAACCACTAAGGTACAGTGTATCATCGATTGTGTGTTTTCGAGTATTTAGAGCTAAAGGTGAAACTTACAAAGGAGTTTCACAAAAGACGAGAGAACTTTGATCAGGCGAGATGGCTACTCCGTTGGGGAAATACAAGTTGTGAAGTAGAACCTTAGTTTCATTGGTGTTAGGAGTGAAGCTTAGAAGTCGACCATGCGGTCTGCCCTCTAATATGTCGTACAAGTAGTCATGCATCTGATACTTGTATGAAGCATCTGTGAAATAAATTGTACCGTCTTTACCAACATCTACGCCATCTGTTAAATTAAATTTCAAGCCTTCTGCTGCATTTGTCAGCACCTCTATTTTCTTATCCTCGGTGATCCGCAGCAAGCCCTGAAACATTATATAAATATAGGAAGTGATGAGAGCGGAAATGAATCTGTTAAAGCGTATAATGTTAAGGAGCGGAAATGGGTATGAAACCTGGTAACCATCCGCAACAATGAGCTGAGAGCCAGTAAGAGCGAGTCCAAGGGGGCGACCACCAGTGTTAACCCAGTTATGTAAGACCGAAGAATTCAAGTCAAAGGCCTTGATCCAGCCATCAGCACACCCGGTATACAGAAGGCCAGTACTAGAGTCATAAGCCAAATCTTCAGGACCCTGCAAGTAAGGGGAGCCAAGAAAATAGGAGTGGTCAAGCATCCGCGCATTGACCAAAGACGGGGCCTGGTGATGTTGCTGGTGAGCGAACTCATGAATAGGGAAGGGTGCAGGGTGAAACGGGTGAGCGCGGTACACAAGTACGGCTGCAGAGAGTAATACAGGAAGAAATACTAATGCTATAAACTTAGATGAACAAATCTTCATGCTGATATAGATGGTATTACAGGAGGCTGAATACAAAATGATGAATGATGATCATTGTTTAGTAATATCTTCTACTTAAAGCAGTAGTTGCTTTCCATCATTAAGCCCGTATTTGGTGGAGGCCATTGCAAATAGATGAGTAGGTCAATAACCACCTAGTATTTATCTAATTTCGACACTTTAATAAAATTTCCGTGTCTACAATTTAGTTCATAATAAAATAAGTGCAAGTTGTGCAGCTGTATTGTTCCCTTGTGAAAGTCATGACTCATGACTGATGCAACATGTTTATAGTACTCCGTATTGTTATTGGCATTGAAAATGGCATGTGCGCAACGAGCAACTGCCTTGGATGTTGTTGCCTCTGACAATACCACTCTGATTACTGTGATTAGTGATTACTATATAGTACACCAATAATTCTCGTCTGTGACCGACACTTCTCGTCACTTTAAAAAAACCTCTCACAAGCAGCAACTGGGAAAGCAAATGAGGGAGGTGCTGTGAGGAGGTCTTTTTTAAAAGACGATCACAAGCGAGACTTACCGTATTTCCAGCTCTATTTTAATCAGATTTACGAGACTTCCTTGATACCAAAACCAAGAGAATTGCGTCCTGATAAAATTACAAGTAGTAAAACTTATAATTTTTGTTGGAGTTCTTTATTTCTCATCATAAATTTATCTAACAATTGTCATCATTTACATTATTGTTGTTTAAACATTTATTTAATTTAGACATTTTATTAATTAAACTATACGTATAAATATTTCTGTTATATTTTAATTTTTCTAGATTACGCATTATATTTCACATATTATTACTTTAGTGTTCCACATCTCTATAAAATGAACAAAAATTGCTTTAAAAATGTCCTTTTTAAGAGTAATAAAAAGTAATGAATTTAAATAGTAAGCGGACCTAACGAGCCGGTGCACTGAAGTTATTAAGAAAGTAGACAATTTAAGACAATATAAGCTAAGGTTAAAGACAATCTCAATATGCTCTGTTTTACTTGACTGGATGCAAATGAAAACTGATAGAACCTTAACCAAAGCACAAAGCCAATGGTTGAGGGTTGAGACTCAATCCCAGCACACAGCTAAGGACCCAGGTTCACTTCTCAAGCACACAGCCAAGAGATGTTAAACAGAAACAGGGTTTCAGTTTTTGTGTTTACTTCAAATCTGTCTTTCATTCATTAGAAACAAGCCTTATATAGGCATTAGGATTACATCTTGAACGTCCAAACACATCTAAGGTTAATAATGATCCTCAAAAGAAAACAAAATGACAACTACAAACTGATACAAACTGAAATAAAGTGAACAATAGAAAAACAGTTCTGAAAAGGACAGGTTCCTTGTTGCCTTGTTGCTGCTTTGTTATATGGTACATAGTGGACTTTTTGCTTGGTGTTTTGGTCCTAAACTGGAGTAGTAATAGTCCCCAAAGTCTGAGCAAAAAGCCCTTGAGTCTGCTTGGCCAAAAGAGGAAACTTTGAGAGTGACATTTGAACTGCTTCTGGATAGGTGAGAACTGGACTGTTGAACTTGGCTTATGTTTTGAGGGGTGTTCCTGGCGTTTTCTGAGGAAGGTTTCCTGGACAAAAAGTTAGTAGACCCTCCCTAGAGTCATGCCCCATAGTTGGTTAGGAGTCCCTAAGCTTGGAAGTTGCCCTGAGACCCTCCCCAAGGCACTGCTGCTGGCTGAATTTTCTGAGGTTTTGTTGGCTTGTTTTGTGAGTCTGTTTTGTGTCTTGGTTGGCTTTGGCTCGTGTCATGGCTATCACTGGCTCGTGTCATGGCTTGTTGGCTTGGGCCTGGGCTATACAAAGCATTAAGATAGCTTTTTGCATAGGGTAAGGCTGGTACTAGATCATGGTTGGACTGATCATGGTTTGGTTGGTCTTGTCTTTGAGCTTGGCATTGAACTCCTGTTGCAATCCCTCCTTCTTGAAAAAGATTTGCCCTCAAATCCTCTTCATCCTCAGAGTCCTCCTGATAATGACTTAGGTCTCCCACATTGAATGTCCCATGTACCCCATAATCTCCTGGCAAATCTATCTTGTAAGCATTAGGTCCTACCTTTTCAAGCATCTCAAAAGGACCATCAGCTCTTGGCATGAGTTTGTTTTTCCTCTTCTCTGGGAACCTTTCTTTCCTTAAGTGCAACCACACCATGTCTCCTGCCTTGAACTCCCTAGCTTTTTTTGGACCTTTGGCTCTTGACTTATACATCTCATTGGTTCTCTCAATCTGTTTCTTGACTTGACTGTGAATCTGCATCATTTGTTGTACTCTTTCTTTGGCATCATAGTTGACTTCTTTCCTTATCACTGGTGCTAGGTCTGTTGGCATTAGAGGATTAGTACCATAAACAACTTCAAAAGGGGTCTTACCTGTGCTGTGTGAGGGAGCTCTATTGAATGCAAACTCAGCCTGTGACAGTTTGATATCCCAATCCTTTAATGACTTAGCAATGATACATCTCAAGATCCTTCCTAGTGTTTTGTTAGTAACCTCTGTCTGGCCATCTGTTTGGGGATGATATGCTGTGCTGAAAAGTAACCTTGACCCTAGGAGTCTCCAGAGTGATCTCCAGAAGTGGCTCATAAACTTAGTGTCCCTGTCAGACACAATGCTTCTTGGTACCCCATGCAACTTGACTATTTCCTTGAAGTAGAGCTCTGCTACTCCCATGGCATCTTCTGTCTTCTTGCAAGCAACAAAATGGGCCATTTTGCTGAACCTATCCACTACCACCATTACTGAGTCTTTGCCCCTTTGTGTCCTAGGTAGTGCCACTATGAAATCCATACTGATGTCCTCCTATGGTTTGTTTGGTACAGGTAGTGGGGTGTAGGGGCCTGCATGGAACTGTGACTTGGCTAGTTGACATGGCTTGCACCTTTTGATAGTATCCTGCACATCACCTAGCATCTTGGGCCAATAGAACTGCTCATGTAATATCTCATAGGTCTTTTGCACCCCAAAGTGCCCTGCAAGCCCATTGCAGTGGACCTCCTTGACTAGTAACCCCCTGTAAGGACCCCTAGGTATGCATAGCTTGTTTCCTTGGAAGAGGAACCCATTATGTGTCAAGTATTTACTACCCTTCTTGAGCTTTCCTTCTGCATACACTTCCCATTCCTCCTTGAAGTCAGGATCTTCCATGTAGAGTTCTGATGATCGGTTCGTCGTCAAAACAAACATCAAAAATAACCCAATAAAAGTAGTATAAAGGGGTCGAATCCACGAGGATGGTGGGGTCAACTACTAGTTCGATTGAATCCTATTCTAGCCTAAAATATGACGGATTGGAAAGTTAAATAAAAACTAGGAAGAACAAGTAATCGCTAAATAATAAAGATGACAACAATTAAGGGAAAGACTAAGATGAAGGGTTCACCTTAGGGGGATTAATGGGTTAGTCGGGTAATTAGCAAATGGATAACAAATTCGGGTAAAATCGATTGCTAATGTCTCAACAATCGATAATTGATGATCGGTTCGTCGTCAAAACAAACATCAAAAATAACCCAATAATAGTAGTATAAAGGGGTCGAAATCCACGAGGATGGGGGAGGTCAACTACTAGTTCGATTGAATCCTATTCTAGCCTAAAATATGACGGATTGGAAAGTTAACAAAAAACTAGGAAAAACAAGCAATTGCTAAGTAATAAAGATGAAAACAATTAGGGGAAAGGCTAGGGTAAAGGGTTCACCTTAGGGGGATTTAATGGGTTAGTCGGGTAACTAGCAAATGGGTAAATAATTCGAGTAAAATCGATTGCTAATGTCTCAACAATCGATAATCATCAACAAAGCTATCGCATTTGTCTCAAATCACCCATATAAACACTTAGTCTAATCGTCTCTACCACCGTCGCTTAAGAGAAGATCAAACCATGTTTGATGAAAAGGCAACTTTCGTTCACCATTTCATCAAACACTTGGTGTTCATATGGGCAATACCCAAATCATTTACCACAAACTTACTAATTAACCAACCTAATACCCCACATGATCCACCCTTAGGCTCCCCCTAAACCCTAGAGGATAATCTACTCACACATGGCAAAGGGAATCAAAGCACTAAAGGGAAGGGGGAGTTCAATCAACATCATGCTATGAGAAGAATAAAGATAATAATCAAAAGATGAACTATAAACTAGAAATGGAAATTGATTGCATAAACAATAGAAAAGGTGAGAAATTTAATACCAAACAAAACTTATATTGATGAATATGGGGGAATGTCTTCACCCAAGTCTTCAATACAAACCCCAAGAAATGAAATGAAAGACTAGATTCAACAACGTGAAATGAAAAACTAAACTAGATTAGGGAAATATTAGGAGAGTAATTAGGGATTAATTTGGGTTACAAATTTCTAGGGTTTCGTGCTAAGGAGAATGTTAAAAACTGCTTACAAAATAATAAGGGGGGGTATATATAGGTCTCTCGAAATTAAGGAAAAAAATTAGAAGAAGAGGCGAATTTTTCAGTCTTGTGTTCCCGGCCGGTCGACCGGCCGCCGGGCCTCTGACCGGCCTGGGACACAACAGTGTCTTCAGGAACTCCGTCTTCAAAAATCCCAAAATTTCACTAAGTATGGAAAATGGGGGTCTGGGCCGGTCGACCGGCCGCCGGTCCCCCACCGGCCTGGAACATCACTTGACTCTCAATGGCATTCTGATGTAGGTGTAGGCCGGGTAGTCGACCGGCCGCCGGTAGGCCGGCCGGCGCTACCTGGGCCTTTTCTTCCTTTTCTCAAATTCTCCAAATGTGGAGTCGAGGTCTGGGCCGGTGGACCGGCCGCCGGTCTGGGGACCGGCCAGCACCACCTGATGACATATTTCTTCATTTTTCATCTCATCTTCGAATCCCGACTCATGCAAGGTCTTTATGCACCGATTTCCTCATTTCCGCCTTAATTCCTGCAAATTGAGATCGATATTCATAGCGCGGGAAATCGGGAAATAAAATGCAATTAAAGACACGCAAATCCGTGTAAACGGACCAAAATGGGGACGAAAATGAGGTAAAAATGTGACTAATTAGATGCTTATCAAAATTCCCCACACTTAAGACTTACTCGTCCCCGAGTAAGTGAACAAAATTCGAGACCCATAAGTACCCTTATTCAACACTACACTAATACTAAGACTACTACCTAAACTACTAATAATATCCGACGGTAGGCAATTAACGGGCCTTCCTCCGTCCCTTCAACTCACAACGAGATACTCATGAGGTAGAGTACCTCCTTGCAAGGCAAGTAGGGGCTTGCTCAAAATTTCGACGCATCCAAATGAAAAACACGTAAGAACACGACAAAGATGCATCTAACAAAAGAAAAATCACATGCCTCATCCATGTGACGGAAATATCTAAAAGGAAAACCGTTTAAATAATGCATGATCCTTGTAAGCCACTAATATCATAAAGCATGGAAAAATATTCGCCTCCTAGCGGTGCAAGTCTAATGAAAATTTCGAACCCCGTCTACTATTTGCTTGGCCAAAAGCGATAAAATGGAAGATGGAAATGAAATCCTCGTGACGTTATTAAGCACAATAGCATATGGAATTCACGTTTCTCAAATAAATGAGACACAAGGGTCGTCCCGTCTCACTATGCAACTTCAAAGGTGAATGATTCAAGAAGGATAAAAGGAAATTGAGATTTGAGTCTTATTGCTTGGAAAATTTTTCATTTCACACTTTGCTTTCTTTTTCTTTTTCTTTCTTTTTGATTTGCATTTTGGTTTGCAATTTTTGGCATGAAAGCACACGGTTTCCGTCAAGGACATGCGGTCGGAACCAACAATAGGGGTATCCCCACCGTAGTGGCATCGAAAGGGGGCCTAGATATGGGCCCACTAGAATCCCTAGAAGTTCCGTTTTGCACTTCCTCGACGAAAACAAGAAAAGATGATAATTGACTCAATATTTTCAGCTTGTTTGATTTGTTTCCTTTTTTGATCAAAAGTGGAAGAACAATGAATCATGGTTGGTTGCATAGCAAGAACGGTCACCTAAGAATTCTTTCTACTATCGGAATATTCACATCAATCGAGGTTGTCGAGGTGGAATAAGCGCAAACTCGTGACTCGGCATTAGTAGACGGGTTAAAACTCACTAAAAATGCACAACCCAGGGCGTCTAAAATTCCACGATTAAGATGAACACTTTATGAATAAAAAAGTAGCAAAAAGGGACTATGCACATTCAACAAGTTTTCCAAAAAGACAATTATTAAAACATTTTTCTAAATGCAACTATATGCCATGATGCAATCTAGCATATATACAACTTAAATGCACATGCTCTAACCGACTATATGACACATAAGCTAATGCTATCTCCTAACAGCACACAAGTGGCACACACGCCAATCAACAAAATTCACACCATCGTCATCAACACATCCCGTCCTCAAGTAAGAAGGAAAGGAGATAAGGGAGAAGAGAAATAGGAAAGATCTCACCAAAGCGTCTTCATTTTCCCTTTTTCGTGCCTCATATGATGTGGGGCGCACCTATGGATGGAGATAAAAAGAAACACACGGCAATATATACAAAATAAACTATATACAAACTAATCTAAACATATATTTTTTTTGTTTTGAAAATTTTCAAATTTTTCGATTTTTAGGCATTTTTTAACTTTTTCAAAAATCAACGATATATACAAAAGAAATAAAATCCTCCCCACACTTAAGTCTTACTCGTCCCCGAGTAAGTGACTCAAATATGAAAGGAGAGAAAAAAGAAAAGGAGAAAACAAAACAAAAAATTTTGGGTTTTTCAATTTTTCGGGAATTCCCTCCCCACACTTAGCATTTACATGGTGTGAGGGGTGAATTCAAAGCAAATAACATGTTTTTGGGTTTTTAAATAGTTTGAAAAATAAGAACTTGTTTTTGGGGTTTTTGATTTTTGAAGAATAATAACAATATGAACAATATATACAAGAGGGTTAGCTCAAATTAAATGCATGAACTAAATAAAATTCCTAAAACTAAATGCAAAATGATATAATACAATGTCATGATCTAAGTAAATGCAAACTACACTATATGGATGCAAGGCTAATATGTGACGATATGTTACAAAATTAAATTCTAATGCAAGCCTAAATGGATGCAACTAAATGGATGAAACTAAATGGATGACTAGGCTAAGATATAATACAACTATCTAAATGCATGCGAAAAGGTAAATATGATGAAGATTTGGATTATAAGGGATCATACTCATGGGTTTCCGGCCTCAAGAGTATCCAGTGAAATCAGAGGATGTAGTATCAAACTGGCCATGACTGGCCTCAGCAAAAGACGCATCTACATCCTGGGCTCCCGAACCAGAGCCGCCACCCTCCACAATCTCGAACCGTGGACCCATCCTGTCAAACCACTCGGCATTCTGAGCCGCAATCTCTGGGTCCACCTCCTCCTCATCAACTATCGGCTGAGTAAAACCCGGCGCAGAAGAATAATAGTCTGGCTGAACATTGAAATCACCAAACACCCTAGAACCCTGATCATACCCGCCCTCTGGCCACATGAAATAGGACGGAGGTGGGCCAACTGGCTCCCTATACCCCTCCCTACACCAATTATCGTAAGAAGGGTATTGGCCAAGAGCCAAGTCGTAATACATCCTGTCCATCCGCTGCGACAAAAGAGCTCTATCCCGAGCTTCCTCCTCACGCCACTTAGCTGCCGCCTCTCTCTCTCTAGCCGCTGCCTCTCTCTCCGTAGCTGCTGCCTCGGAGGCCAAAGTCATATCGGCCATGAACTGGATCAAGGAAGGATCCAAAGGTGGGTAACTGGTGGTGGTGGAAGTGGATGCGTCGGGTTGGGATGAATTGGGCCAAGGGCGCCACTGCTGCGGATGATAGAAGGGGTTCAAATAAGGCAAGGAGGTGGAAGTGGGGCCCTGCTCCTCTCTCCTATATGTAGTGACGGGGGCAGTAGGATCTCGCCTAAATGCTGTAACTGGAGCTAAAGGATCTTCCGGGGTTTCCTCAGTGGGTGGTGGTGGAGGGTTCTCCTCCACTAGGGGAAGGAGATAGTGTGCGCTATCAGGAACCACTTTCATAGCCGCACCATTCGGGAGGGGAATAGAATTGACCCCTCGAACCCTCCAATATGTCCTCCCGTCCTCAACTCTCTTTATTACCCACTCAAGCTTCTTAAAAATGTAATCCTCCGTCAACAATGAGAATCCCCCTAAACACCTCAAATTACGCTCATCTAGAGCATCTCTACAAAGGACATGAGCAATCTTGGTAACAATCCCCCCTAAATGGATTCCGGTAGGGCTAAACGGGTCATTGGCAATTTTCTGGAAGTGGATGACGACGTGGTGACCAATGTTGACTCCAAATTTATTTGGCTTTTGGAACAAGTAAGCCGCCAAAATCGAAAGCTCATCGGCCCTAAAATTATGACACTCCTCTCTTCCAAACAATGTCCAACCCATAAACCTATGCCAAAACCTAATAGGGGCATTGTGGCAAGCATTTGCCGGCCTCTTAGTTCCCTTCGCAAATTCCATCCCCGAGATAGCAGTCCAAACGTCATTCACGTTAAAGTTTTCGGGGACCTTGTACGACTTATGAAATTTGACCCCTAAAACCTTACAAAATTTCTCAAGGGGAAGGTTAAAAGCAGTATTAAGAAGGCGAAAGGAAACAATTTTGACCATACCCGTATTTCTATCCTTCTCATGACTAAACGAACTCAAAAACTCCCAAGTAAGACGGGGGTAAGTACGGAAGCGCTGACCGTATAGCTCCCTCATCCCCAACCCTTTGAAAAGTTCAAGAGTGACCGTATCAAGGCCGAGGTTCCGCATAGTATTCCGACAAATAAAACGGGAGTGGGGAAGAGGCCTACGCTTTAAGCATTGAAATTTACCTCTTGCGATTTCGCTTACGAAGACGATATCCGGAAAATCGTTATCCGGACCCATTCCCGCCGTCACTTGTTGGAGCCTAGCCTCCAACTCCGCCTCAAGCTGAGCCCTTGTTCTTTTCCTTGGTGGTTGTTGAGCCATGGTGATTTTCGTTAGATTCAATTGAAAGAGGGAAAATTGGGGTTTTTGAGGTTTTGGGATGAATTTATTTGATGTAGTGGGTTAATTTGTGGGTTTGATGTTGGATTTGGTGAATTATGTGGTGATTTGTGTGAGTTTTTGTGGGTATTTTGTGGGGATTTGAAGAAAGAAGGAGAAAGAAAGGAAGTTGAATGAAGAAGAATGAAAGAAAAAATGAGGCTCACGAGTGTTTATGGCTCTCGGGTGAGTTCTGGGCCGGTCCAGGCACCGGCCAACGGTCGACCGGCCTGGACCCCAAGTCAAATTTTTGATTTTTCTGGTTTTTTTGGAATTTCTCGTGTTCAGGTAGTCTAGGCCGGTCAGACCCCGGCTGCCGGTCGACCGGCCTAGATTCGGCTCAAAAATTCAGTCTTTCAAAAGTTCAGTTACAATGTGCTCTGGGCCGGTGTCAGACCGGCCGCCGGTCGACCGGCCTAGAACACAGGCCAGAATTCTGCAAAAACTCGATTTCAATGATAATGCGATCCAGGCCGGTCGGCACACCGGCTGCCGGTCGACCGGCCTGGAATACCTGCACTTCAATCTCCCTCCTTCAAAATTCACTTACTGGAGTGCTCTGGGCCGGTCGGCACACCGGCTGCCGGTCGACCGGCCTGGAGCACTTCTCCATTTCTTCACTTCGTCTTCAAATCCACAACAAATCCCCAAAGAAACCCAAGTCACCAACAATATCCACCCAATCAACATAATCCCAATGATACGGTTTCAAACCAAACCCGACTACAAGTGTTTCAAACTTTCCTAAAACTTCTTCCTAAAGACGAAAAACCCGAGTACACAAATCCAAATCTTCACAACTATTCCTAATATGCATGCTATATACAAAAAAATTGGTGGTTGTTGAGGGACTCCACCAAACCTATCAAATCACAAGAGTTTACAAACAAGACTCCTCCTCGGGAAGTGGATCCCCAAGGAAGAGTACTTCCACCGTTCCCTTTTCATCTCCATCGAAATATCTTTTCACTCGATGCCCGTTGACCTTGAAATTACCACCTTCTTCGCTCCAAAGTTCAAAAGCTCCATGTGGTGAAATGTCGATAACTTTGAAAGGACCCGACCATCTAGAGCGTAGCTTTCCCGGAAACAACTTGACTCTAGAATTATAGAGTAAGACTTGGTCACCCACTTTTACATCTTTATCAACCAATTTGGCATCATGCCATTTCTTTGTTTGCTCCTTGTAGATCTTTGAGCTCTCGTAGGCATCAAGTCTTAGCTCTTCAAGTTCATTCATTTGGAGAAATCGTAGCTCTCCGGCCATATCAATATCAAAGTTCATCTCCTTTAAGGCCCACCATGCCTTGTGCTCCAACTCGATTGGCAAGTGACAAGCTTTTCCATAAACAAGCTTGTAGGGAGTTGTGCCGAGTGGAGTTTTGAAAGCGGTGCGAAGGGCCCATAGAACATCCGGAAGCTTTTGAGACCAATCCTTCCTACCTTTGCTTGTAGTCTTCTCCAAGATAGCTTTTATTTGACGGTTTGAGACCTCTACTTGCCCACTAGTTTGAGGGTGGTAGGCAAGAGCGGTCTTATGAGTGACACCATGGGAAGAAAGTAAGAACTTGAAAGTGCTCTTCCTAAAGTGCGAACCCCCGTCGCTAATCACCACCCTTGGGGTCCCAAATCTCGGAAATATAGTGTTCTTGAAGAGCTTGATAACAACCTTAGCATCATTTGTTGGGGTGGCGACGGCTTCAATCCACTTGGACACATAGTCCACCGCTACCAAAATGTACTCATTCCCGCAAGAGTTGGGAAATGGTCCCATGAAATCAACTCCCCAACAATCAAAAAGCTCAATCTCAAGAATGTTTTGAAGGGGCATCTCATTCCTTTGACTAATATTCCCCGTTCTTTGGCACCGATCACAAGATTTGACAAAGTAGTGGATATCCTTGAACATAGATGGCCAATAGAAACCACCTTGTAACACCTTTGCAATGGTGCGAGATGTACCAAGGTGGCCTCCATAGGCCGAGTTGTGAATTCTATCAACTATCTCCATACCTTCTTCTCTAGGAACACATCTTCGGAACATGCCATCACCACACTTGCGAAAAAGATGTGGGTCATTCCAAAAATAGCGTTTTGAGTCATGCTTCAACTTCCTCCTAGCTCTAGCATCCAACTCTTCCGGAATAAACCCACTCACAATCAAATTTGCCAAGTCCGCAAACCATGGTGATTTACCACCTATCATCATCAAACTATCTTCTCTCAACCACTCATTGATCGGGCCACTCTCATCCTTCAACCCATGATCTTCGGTAGTCAATCTAGATAGGTGGTCGGCAACAACATTCTCCGACCCCGCCTTGTCTTTAATTTCCAAGTCAAACTCTTGAAGTAAAAGAACCCACCTCAAGAGCCTTGGCTTTGCATCCTTTTTCACTAACAATTGCCTCAAAGCGGAGTGATCCGAGTATACCACAACCTTAGCACCAACAAAGTATTGCCGGAACTTTTCCACGGCATGAACAATAGCTAGCATCTCCTTTTCCGTCGTAGAGTAGTTGACTTGGGCTTGATCAAGAGTTTTGCTTGTGTAGTAGATTACATGGTGTTTCTTGTCCACAACTTGGCCAAGCACCGCCCCGACCGCATAATCGGAGGCGTCGCACATAACTTCGAAGGGAAGGCTCCAATCCGGTGATCGGATTATGGGAGCCGTCACAAGAGCCTCCTTCAACCTACAAAAAGCACTCAAGCAAAATTCATCAAATACAAATGGTGTGTCTTTGAGAAGAAGAGAAGTTAAAGGCTTGGCTATTTTAGAAAAGTCTTTGATGAAACGTCGGTAAAAGCCCGCATGGCCTAGAAAGCTTCTCACTCCCTTCACATTAGTAGGGGGTGACAAGTTTTCTATTACCGAAACCTTAGCCATATCAACTTCTATGCCTCTCTTAGACACGATGTGACCAAGCACAACCCCCTCCTCCACCATAAAGTGGCACTTCTCCCAATTGAGGACAAGGTTGTGCTCCTCACATCTTTGCAAAACATGAGACAAATTCAAAAGCCCAAGATCAAATGAGTCTCCATGGACACTAAAGTCGTCCATGAAGACCTCCATACTCTTCTCAAGAAAATCGGCAAAAATAGCCGTCATACACCGTTGGAAAGTCCCCGGAGCATTACAAAGCCCAAAGGGCATCCTCCTATAAGCATAAACTCCTATGGGACAAGTGAATGTGGTTTTCTCTTGGTCTTCCGGGTGTATGGGGATTTGGAAAAACCCGGAATAACCATCTAGAAATGAATAGTAAGAATGCCCCGCCAACCTTTCAAGCATTTGGTCAATAAAGGGGATGGGGTAGTGGTCTTTGAGGGTGGCGGCATTTAATTTGCGATAGTCAATGCACATCCGCCACCCGGTCACGGGTCTAGAAGCTAAGAGAGTCCCATCCTCTTGTTCCACCATAGTCACCCCTCCTTTCTTGGGCACTACATGGACGGGGCTCACCCAAGAACTATCGGTTATTTGGTAGATAATCCCGGCCTCTAATAACTTCATAACCTCACTTTTAACCACTTCCGCCATCTTAGGGTTCAACCTACGTAGCCCATCTACCTTAGGTTTGCTACCCTCCTCCAAGACAATCCTATGCATGCAAAGATTAGGACTTAACCCTTTGATATCATCAATGCTATATCCAAGTGAACCCCTATGAGTTTTCAAGACTTTCAAAAGTTCAAGTTCTTGGCCTTCACTTAAATTAGCATTAATGATAACGGGATAAGTCTCTCCCTCACCTAAAAAAGAGTACTTAAGTGAGGGAGGTAAGGGCTTAAGTTGTACCTTTGGAGGGAGAAGGCCCTCCACCTTCTTCATTAGTTCATCATCTACCTCGTGGTCATCTCCCATCTCTTCATCATGGAGTGCCACTTGTAGAGCTTCTTCTTCATACTTTTCCTCTTCATGCACCTTCTCGACCACTTCTTCAATGACTTCTACCGAGCATGCTTTGTGAAACATTGGTCCCTTCACTAGATGTGGAAGATTAAATTCAAGGGTTTCGTTTCCCACCCTAAAGGTTAGCCGCCCGTCCCTCACATCAATGAGGACTCCTCCGGTAGCCAAAAAGGGCCTACCAAGGATGATGGGAGTGTGGCTATCCTCCGGGATATCTAGGACAACGAAATCCGTGGGGATCAAAAATTTGCCAACTTTAACGGGTACGTCCTCAAGCACACCCAAAGGTTGCTTAACGGACCTATCCGCTAGTTGTAGAGTCATAGAAGTGTGGGTTAAACTTTCAAGTCCAATTCTTTTAGCAATAGTTAAGGGAATGACACTTACACTTGCACCATTGTCACATAATGCCCTTGAAATCATGACTCCCCCCACAACACAAGGGATAGAGAAACTTCCGGGGTCCCCAAGTTTTTTTGGCATTTTGAAAGAGTTAGGATTAATGAGGAGAGCACTACACTCCGCCTCCATAATCATAACATCTTGGGTACCCAAAGTTCTCTTGTGAGTCAAGATGTCTTTTAGAAATTTTGAGTAAGTGGGCATGTTCAATATAACATCGGTGAAAGGTAAGGTCACTTCAAGTCCCTCAAGCATTTTTCTAAATTGGGTGAACTTGAAGTTTTCCTTAGTTTTCAAAGCTCTAGAGGGGTAGGGGATATCGGAAACAACAAGTGGAGAACTAAAAGATACCTTTGGAATGGGAGTTTTCTTGGTTACCTTAGCTCTTGCCATTGGTTGTACCTCTACTCCGTCATCATTGACATCCTTGTTCATCTCCTCTTCATAAGGCATAATTTCGACATACCCTTCTTCTCCCTCTTTGGGTTGATTATCTTCACCCTTTCCATCATCTTTTAACTCCAAGGTAGGAGTCACAATGGGTTCTTCAAATTCTTCTCCTTCCTCAACATGCTCATCCTTTGGAATCTCATCATTCATCATATCCATGTAGGGGTTATCAAGCACTAGTCCACTTCTTAAAGTCACCGCACATGCATGGTGGCTTGATGAAGCATCCTTGGAGCTTTTCCCTTGAGCAAGTAGACCTCCCGGAGGCCTTTGAGGATTGTTCAAAGCTTGAGAAGCTAACCTAGCTTCTAATTCTCTCACCTCCTTTTTGTGAGCATTAGTGACATTTTGCAAAGCCAAATTGTTTTGGATTTCCATGTTTTTGACTAATTGCAAAACTTCACTTATTGAAGGATCATTCTCTTGGTGGGGTTGATTTGTCAAAGGAAGGGCAAAAGCATAGTCATTCCGACTACTTGAACCTTGGTTGTTGCTTCTTTGGTTGTTAAAGTTTCCTTGTTGGTTGTTGTTAAAATTCCCTTGTTGCCCCCTTGAACCTTGATTGTTGAAATTTGACCCTTGGTTGTTGTTGAAATTTGGCCCTTGGCCTTGGAAAGATTGATCGGGAACCCCTTGACTTGCTTGATTGTTTTGATTGCCTTGGTAAAAATTACCTTGGCCTTGATTGTTGAAGTTTTGGTTCCCTTGATTTTGATTCCAATTTCCTTGACCTTGATTCCAATTACCTTGGTTTTGGAAGTTACCTTGGTTATTGTAACCTTGATCATTGAATTGTTGATTTTGGAATTGGTTTGATCCTTGACCTTGTTGAGAGTTGTTGAATTGATTGTTATAGTTTCCTCTAGAAAATTGACCTCCTCCTCTAGGTTGGGAAAAACCCGGAGGGTTGGAAGGTTGAGTTTGTGTGTGTTGAGGGTTTAGGACATTTTGGCTTTTGTAGCTCATGTTTGGGTGAAATTTTGAGCTTGGATGATAGAAATTTGAATTTGGGTTGTAAGCTCCTTGATTTTGGAATTGAGGCCTTGAGGGCCGTGGGTTGTTGTTGATACCTTGGAAAGCATTCACATGTTGATAATCATTTGCACCTTCATTGTTATAAGAGACATTGTTCCCACAAACTTCAAAGGTGTGTCCATATCCATTGCAAATTTCACAAGTGGGGGTTTGATAAGCTTCCACCATGGGAGGTGCATAAGACCCACTAGCTTCATTCACATGATGACCTTGACTTTGATTTTGAGCTTTTTGAAGCTCGGCAAAACCCTTAGTGAAAGTTTGTGTGAGCAAATCAATCTTGGCATTGGTATCCGCATTTGAGAAGTTCTCACTTGGGTACTTAGAACTCCTTCTCAAGCTATTTCCTCTAGAACTAGTACCATAGCTAGATTCCGACTCAACCATCTTCTTAATCAATGCCGCCCCTTGTTGGTCATTCAAATGATCAAAACTTCCCCCCGCGGAAGCATTCACCATGGCCTTGGTTTGAGGGAGGAGAGTTTGATAGAAGGTTTGAGTGACATACCAATCCGCAATTCCATGGTGAGGGCATCGGGCAAGTAAATCAATGAACCGATCCCATGCTTCTCCCAAGGACTCTCCATCCTCTTGTTGGAAGGTGGTAATCTCGTTTCTTAGCATCGCCGTTTTGGAGGCGGGGTAGTACTTACTTAGAAACTCCTTAGCCAAATCATCCCAAGTGGTGAAAGTGTTTGGAGGATGGTTATTCAACCACCTCTCCGCCCGGTCCTTGAGGGAAAATGGGAACAACATGAGGCAAAGGGTTTCCTCGGGCACCCCATTCCTTTTCATGATTCCAACCCTACTTTTGAATTTTCTCAAGTGGGCATGAGCATCTTCATCGGGGAGGCCTCCAAAGCTATCCCGCTCAATAGAACTCATTTGAGCCGGGTGAATCTCAAAATTATTTGGGGCCAAGACACCGAAATTGATTGGAGATTGGGTATCATCGTGGTTGGGACGGTTACGATCACGTAAAGTTGTCATTTGTGGTTGATTTTGTTGTTGAGGTATTGTAGGTGGTGAATTTGGTGGTGTATTTTGTTGTGTATTGTAGAAGGGGTTTTCAAATATGGGTTCAATGGTGTTGTTTTGTGGGTAATCGATTGTTGGAGTGGATGTAGAAGCAATTGAAGTATTGGCTTGTTGATGGCTAACTCTTCTTGAATTCCTAACCCGAGCAAGTGTATTGGCACGGAGAGTCCTAAACAACCTTTCGGGTTCCGGATGGCTCAAGAACAAACCTTCACCTCTAGGCATGCACTCAAAGCAACTCAAAAACAAGTTAGACTCCTAGTGTGTTTTTGGGCACACTAGGGAAAGACAATAATGCAAGGCACTCTACAAATAATCTAACAACTAAAAACCAACAAAAACAACAAGTAACTTGGCTAAATCTAAGACACAAAACAAACTACGAGTTTCCTTACGCCATCCCCGGCAACGGCGCCATTTGATGATCGGTTCGTCGTCAAAACAAACATCAAAAATAACCCAATAAAAGTAGTATAAAGGGGTCGAAATCCACGAGGATGGTGGGGTCAACTACTAGTTCGATTGAATCCTATTCTAGCCTAAAATATGACGGATTGGAAAGTTAACAAAAAACTAGGAAAAACAAGCAATTGCTAAGTAATAAAGATGAAAACAATTAGGGGAAAGGCTAGGGTAAATGGTTCACCTTAGGGGGATTTAATGGGTTAGTCGGGTAACTAGCAAATGGGTAAATAATTCGAGTAAAATCGATTGCTAATGTCTCAACAATCGATAATCATCAACAAAGCTATCGCATTTGTCTCAAATCACCCATATGAACACTTAGTCTAATCGTCTCTACCACCGTCGCTTAAGAGAAGATCAAACCATGTTTGATGAAAAGGCAACTTTCGTTCACCCATTTCATCAAACACTTGGTGTTCATATGAGCAATACCCAAATCATTTACCACAAACTTACTAATTAACCAACCTAATACCCCACATGATCCACCCTTAGGCTCCCCCTAAACCCTAGAGGATAATCTACTCACACATGGCAAAGGGAATCAAAGCACTAAAGGGAAGGGGGAGTTCAATCAACATCATGCTATGAGAAGAATAAAGATAATAATCAAAAGATGAACTATAAACTAGAAATGGAAATTGATTGCATAAACAATAGAAAAGGTGAGAAATTTAATACCAAACAAAACTTATATTGATGAATATGGGGGAATGTCTTCACCCAAGTCTTCAATACAAACCCCAAGAAATGAAATGAAAGACTAGATTCAACAACGTGAAATGAAAAACTAAACTAGATTAGGGAAATATTAGGAGAGTAATTAGGGATTAATTTGGGTTACAAATTTCTAGGGTTTCGTGCTAAGGAGAATGTTAAAAACTGCTTACAAAATAATAAGGGGGGGGTATATATAGGTCTCTCGAAATTAAGGAAAAAATTAGAAGAAGAGGCGAATTTTTCAGTCTTGTGTTCCCGGCCGGTCGACCGGCCGCCGGGCCTCTGACCGGCCTGGGACACAACAGTGTCTTCAGGAACTCCGTCTTCAAAAATCCCAAAATTTCACTAAGTATGGAAAATGTGGGTCTGGGCCGGTCGACCGGCCGCCGGTCCCCCACCGGCCTGGAACATCACTTGACTCTCAATGGCATTCTGATGTAGGTGTAGGCCGGGTAGTCGACCGGCCGCCGGTAGGCCGGCCGGCGCTACCTGGGCCTTTTCTTCCTTTTCTCAAATTCTCCAAATGTGGAGTCGAGGTCTGGGCCGGTGGACCGGCCGCCGGTCTGGGGACCGGCCAGCACCACCTGATGACATATTTCTTCATTTTTCATCTCATCTTCGAATCCCGACTCATGCAAGGTCTTTATGCACCGATTTCCTCATTTCCGCCTTAATTCCTGCAAATTGAGATCGATATTCATAGCGCGGGAAATCGGGAAATAAAATGCAATTAAAGACACGCAAATCCGTGTAAACGGACCAAAATGGGGACGAACATGAGGTAAAAATGTGACTAATTAGATGCTTATCAATAATCATCAACAAAGCCATCGCATTTGTCTCAAATCACCCATATAAACACTTAGTCTAATCGTCTCTACCACCGTCGCTTAAGAGAAAATCAAACCATGCTTGATAAAATGGCAACTTTCGTTCACACATTTCATCAAACACTTAGTGCGCATATGGGTAATACCCAAATAATTACCACGAATCTACTAATTACCCAACTAATTAACCCACATAATCTGCCCTTAGGCTCCCCCTAAACCCTAGAAGGGAATCTACTCACTCATTCTAAGGAAGATCAAACAAGTAGAGGGAAGGAGGAGTTCAATAAACATTATGCTATGAGATGAATAATAATAACAATCAAAAGATGAACAATAAACTAGAAATGTAATTAAATTGCATAAATAACAAAAAGATGAGAAATTTAATACCAACAAGCTTGAATTAGTGAAGAGGGAGAATGTCTTTAACCCAAAATCCTCAATACAAACTCCAAACTAGGATAATTCTAATAACAAAGACTAGATCTAACAACTTGAAATGAGAAACTAAGCTTGATTAGGGAATGATTAGGAGAGTAATTAGGACTAATTTAGGTTACAAATTATCTAGGGTTTTGTGCTAAAAGGAATGTAAAAAACTTACAAAATAATAGGGGGAGGGTATATATAGGTATCTCGAAATTAAGGAAGAAATTAGAAGAAGAGGGCGAATTTTCAGTCTTGTGTTCCCGGCCGGTCGACCGGCCGCCGGCCCTCTGACCGGCCTGGAGCACATCAGTAACTTCAGGAACTTTGTCTTCAAAATCTTCAAAAGTTCACTAAGTATGGAAAAATGGGAGTCCTGGCCGGTCGACCGGCCGCCGGTCCCCCACCGGCCTGGAGCACTTTTTCATGGTTATGATCATTCTGATGTAGTGCAGGCCGGGTAGGCGACCGGCCGCCGGTCGATCGGCCTGCACTACCTGACCAATTCCTCCACTCTTTCTTTCTTCATTCTAAGTGGAGTAGTGGTCTGGGCCGGTGGGCCGGCCGCCGGTCTGGGGCCCGGCCTGGGCCACCTGATGACTCAATTCTTCACTTCTGCATCTCATCTTCGAATCCCGACTCATGCAAGACCCTATTGCTCCGATTTCTTCATTTCCGCCTTAATTCCTACAAATTAAGACCGACATTCATAGCACGGGAAATCGGGAAGCAAAATGCAATCAAGGGCACGCAAATCCGTGTAAACGGACCAAAATGGGGACGAAAATGAGGGAAAATGTGACTAATTAGATGCTTATCAAAATTCCCCACACTTAAGACTTACTCGTCCCCGAGTAAGTAAACAAAATTCGAGACCCATAAGTACCCTTATTCAATACTACACTAATACTAAGGCTACAACCTAAACTATTAATAATATCCGACGGTAGGCAATTAACGGGCCTCCTCCGTCCCTTCAACTCACAACGAGATACTCATGAGGTAGAGTACTTCCTTGCAAGGCAAGTAGGGGCTTGCTCAAGATTTCGACGCATCCAAATGAAAAACACGTAAGAACACGACAAAGATGCATCTAACAAGAGAAAAATCACATGCCTCATCCATGTGACGGAAATATCTAAAAGGAAAACCGTTTAAATAATGCATGATCCTTGTAAACCACTAATATCATAAAGCATGGAAAAATATTCGCCTCCTAGCGGTGCAAGTCTAATGAAAATTTCGAACCCCGTCTACTATTTGCTTGGCCAAAAGCGATAAAATGGAAGATGGAAATGAAATCCTCGTGACGTTATTAAGCACAATAGCATATCGAATTCACGTTTCTCAGTTAAATGAGACACAAGGGTCGTCCCGTCTCACTATGCAACTTCAAAGGCAAATGATTCAAGAAGGATAAAAGGAAATTGAGATTTGAGTCTAAGTGCTTGCAAAACTTTTCATTTCACACTTTGCTTTCTTTCTCTTTTTCTTTCTTTTTGATTTGCATTTTTGGTTTGCAATTTTTGGCATGAAAGCGCACGGTTTCCGTCAAGGACATGCGGTCGGAACCAACAATAGGGGTATCCCCACCGTAGTGGCATCGAAAGGGGGCCTAGATATGGGCCAACTAGAATCCCTAGAAGTTCCGTTTTGCACTTCCTCGACGAAAACAAGAAAAGATGATAATTGACTCAATATTTTCAGCTTGTTTGATTTGTTTCCTTTTTTTTTTGAGCAAAAGTGGAAGAACAATGAATCATGGTTGGCTGCATAGCAAGAACAGTCACCTAAGAATCCTTTCTACCATCGGAATATTCACATCAATCGAGGTTGTCGAGGTGGAATAAGCGCAAACTCGTGACTCGGCATTAGTAGACGGGTTAAAACTCACTAAAAATGCACAACCCAGGGCGTCTAAAATTCCACGAGTAAGATGAACACTTTATGAATAAAAAAGTAGCAAAAAGGGACTATGCACATTCAACAAGTTTTCCAAAAAGACAATTATTAAAACATTTTTCTAAATGCAACTATATGCCATGATGCAATCTAGCATATATACAACTTAAATGCACATGCTCTAACCGCCTATATGACACATAAGCTAATGCTATCTCCTAACAGCACACAAGTGGCACACACGCCAATCAACAAAATTCACACCATCGTCATCAACACATCCCGTCCTCAAGTAAGAAGGAAAGGAGATAAGGGAGAAGAGAAATAGGAAAGATCTCACCAAAGCGTCTTCATTTTCCCTTTTCGTGCCTCTTATGATGTGGGGCGCACCTATGGATGGAGATAAAAAGAAACACACGGCAATATATACAAAATAAACTATATACAAACTAATCTAAACATATATTTTTTTGGAAAATTTTCAAATTTTTCGATTTTTAGGCATTTTTCAACTTTTTTTCAAAAATCAACGATATATACAAAAGAAATAAAATCCTCCCCACACCTAAGTCTTACTCGTCCTCGAGTAAGTGACTCAAATATGAAAGGAGGGAAAAAAAGAAAAGGAAAACAAAACAATTTTTTTGGGTTTTTCAAATTTTTCGGGAATTCCCTCCCCACACTTAGCATTTACATGGTGTGAGGGGTGAATTCAAAGCAAATAACATGTTTTTGGGTTTTTAAATATTTTGAAAAATAAAAACTTGTTTTTGGGGTTTTTGATTTTTGATGAATAATCACAATATGAACAATATATACAAGAGGGTTAACTCTAAGTAAATGCATGAACTAAATAAAATTCCTAAAACTAAATGCTAAATGATATAATACAAAGGCATGATCTAAGTAAATGCAAACTACACTATATGCTAATCTAGAGTCTCGCTGCGGTGGTAAGGTGCATAAATGCAAGCCCCTCATGGGGGTACCTCCCACAGGAAAGTCTAGTGTGCCATATTGGAGTCTCGTCGTGGCGGTAAAATGCATAAATGCAAGCCCCTCATGGGGGTACCAACCACGTGAAAGTCTAAAAATGACACCAAACAAAATGCAACTACGCTATATGGATGCAAGGCTAACATGTGACGATATGTTACAAAATTAAATTCTAATGCAAGCTTAAATGGATGCAACTAAATGGATAATTAATCTAAGATATAATACAAGTATCTAAATGCATGCAAAAATATAAACATGATGAAGATTTGGATTAAAAGGGATCATACTCATGGGTTTCCGGCCTCAGGAGTATCCAGTGAAATCAGAGGATGTAGTATCAAATTGGCCATGAGTGGCCTCTGCAAAAGACGCATCTACATCCCTGGCTCCCGAACCAGAGCCGCCACCCTCCACAATCTCGAACCGGGGACCCATCCTGTCAAACCACTCGGCATTCTGAGCCGCAATCTCTGGGTCCACCTCCTCCTCATCAACTACCGGCTGAGTAAAACCCGGCGCAGAAGAATAATAGTCTGGCTGAACATTGAAATCACCAAACACCCTAGAACCCTGATCATACCCGCCCTCTGGCCACATGAAATAGGACGGATGTGGGCCAACTGGCTCCCTATACCCCTCCCTACACCAATTATCGTAAGAAGGGTATTGGCCAAGAGCCAAGTCATAATACATCATGTCCATCCTCTGCGACAAAAGAGCTCTATCCCGAGCTTCCTCCTCTCGCCACTTAGCTGCCGCCTCTCTTTCCCTAGCCGCTGCCTCTCTCTCTGTAGCTGCTGTCTCGGAGGCCAAAGTCATATCGGCCATGAACTGGATCAAGGAAGGATCCAAAGGTGTGTAACTGGGAGTGGTGGAAGTGGATGCGTTGGGTTGGGATGAATTGGGCCAAGGACGCCACTGCTGCTGATGATAGAAGGGGTTCATATAAGGCAAGGGGGTGGAAGTGGGGCCCTGCTGCTCTCTCCTATATGTGGTGACGGGGGCAGTAGGATCTCGCCTAAATGCGGTAACTGGAGCTAGTTGATCTTCCGGGGTTTCTTCAGGTGGTGGTGGAGGGTTCTCCTCCTCTAGGGGGAGAAGATAGTGCGCGCTATCAGGAACCACTTTCATAGCCGCACTATTCGGGAGGGGAATAGAATTTACCCCTCGAATCCTCCAATATGTCTTCCCGTCCTCAACTCTCTTTACTACCCACTCAAGCTTCTTTGAAATGTAATCCTCCGTCAACAAGGAGCATCCCCCTAAACACCTCAAATTACGCTCATCTAGAGCATCTCTACATAGGACATGGGCAATCTTGGTGACAATTCCCCCTAAATGGATTCCGGTCGGGCTAAATGGGTCATTGGCAATTTTCTGAAAGTGGAGAGCGACATAGTGACCAATGTTGACTCCAAATCTAATCGGCTTTTGGAACAAGTAAGCCGCCAAAATCGAGAGCTCATCAGCCCGAAAATTATGACACTCCTCTCTCCCAAATAACGTCCAACCCATAAAACGGTGCCAAAACCTAATAGGGGCATTGTGGCAAGCATTTGCCGGCCTCTTAGACCCCTTCTCAAATTCCAAACCCGATATAGCAGTCCACACATCATTCACATTAAAGTTTTCGGGGACTTTGTATGACTTATGAAATTTGACCCCTAAAACCTTACAAAATTTCTCAAGGGGAATGCTAAAGGCGATATTCAAGAGGCGGAAAGATACCATTTTGACCATACCCGTATTTCTATCCTTCTCATGACTAAAGGAGCTTAAAAACTCCCATGTAAGACGGGGGTAAGTACGGAAGTGCTGACCGTAGAGTTCCCCCATCCCCAACCCTTTGAAAAGCTCAAGAGTGACCGTATCAAGGCCGAGGTTTCGCATAGTATTCCGACAAATAAAACGGGAGTGGGGAAGGCTTCTGCGTTTTAAACATTGAAATTTACCTCTTGCGATTTCGCTGACGAAGACGATATCGGGAAAATCGTCATCCGGACCCATACCCGCCGTAACTTGCTGAAGTCTAGCTTCTAACTCGGCCTCAAGCTGAGCCCTTGTTCTTTTCCGAGGTGGTTGTTGAGCCATGGAGATTTTCGTATTAGTCAATTGAAAGAGGGAAAATTGGGGTTTTTGAGATGTGGGATGAATTTGGGTGATGTAGTGGGTTAATTAGTGGGTTAAATGTTGGACTGGTGGAGTTTTGTTGAGATTTTAGTGAGGTTTTGTGAGGTTTTTGTGGGGATAATTTGTGGGTTTGAAGGAAGGAAGAAGAAGAATGGAGAAGAAAACAAGAAGAACGAGAAAAGAATAAGGGTTCACGAGTGATATTAGCCACGGGTTGGGTTCTGGGCCGGTCTGGGAACCGGTCGCCGGTCGACCGGCCTGGAATCCAATACAAAAAATTTCGATTTTTGGCTTTTTTGATTTTTGCATGTTCAGGTAGTCTAGGCCGGTCGGCACCCCGGCTGCCGGTCGACCGGCCTGGACCTCAGCTCAAAATAATCAACCTTCAAAATTTCAACGATAATGTGCTCTGGGCCGGTTGTCAGACCGGCCGCCGGTCGACCGGCCTAGAACACAGTTCAAAAACTTCCAAAAATCCAACCTCTATGATAAAGTGTTCCAGGCCGGTTGGCTCACCGGCCGCCGGTCGACCGGCCTGGAATACCTGCACCTTATTTCACCGTCTTCAAAAGTTTGCTACTGGAGTGCTCTGGGCCGGTCGGCACCCCGGCTGCCGGTCGACCGGCCTGGAGCAATTCTTCACGTCTTCACCTCGTCTTCAAATTCACAACAAATTCCCAAGAAACCCAAGTCACCAACAATATCCACCCAACCAACATGTTCCCAATGATACGGTTTCAAACCAAACCCGACTACAAGTGTTTCAAGCCGTCCTAAAAATTCTTCCAAAGACGAAATACCCGAGTACACAAAACCAAATCTTCACAACTACTCCTAATATGCATGCTATATACAAAAAATTGGTGGTTGTTGAGGGACTCCACCAAACCTATCAATTCACAAGAGATTACAAACAAGATTCCTCATCGGGAAGTGGATCCCCAAGGAAGAGTACTTCCACCGTTCCTTTTTCATCTCCATCAAAATATCTTTTCACTCGATGCCCATTGACCTTGAAATTACCACCTTCTTCGCTCCAAAGTTCAAAAGCTCCATGTGGTGAAATGTCGATGACTTTGAAAGGACCCGACCATCTCGAGCGTAGCTTTCCCGGAAACAACTTGACCCGAGAATTATAGAGTAAGACTTGATCACCCACTTTTACATCTTTATCAACCAATTTGGCATCATGCCATTTCTTTGTTTGCTCCTTGTAAATCTTTGAGCTCTCGTAGGCATCAAGTCTTAGTTCTTCAAGTTCACTCATTTGGAGAAAACGTAGCTCTCCGGCCATATCAATGTCAAAGTTCATTTCTTTCAAGGCCCACCATGCCTTGTGCTCCAACTCGATTGGCAAGTGACAAGCTTTGCCATAGACAAGCTTGTAGGGAGTTGTGCCGAGTGGAGTTTTGAAAGCGGTGCGAAAGGCCCATAGAACATCCGGAAGCTTTTGAGACCAATCCTTTCTACCTTTGCTAGTGGTCTTCTCCAAGATGGCTTTTATTTGACGGTTTGAGACCTCCACTTGTCCACTTGTTTGAGGGTGGTAGGCAAGAGCGGTCTTATGAGTGACACCATGGGAAGAAAGCAAGATCTTGAAAGTGCTCTTCCTAAAGTGCGAACCTCCGTCGCTAATCACCACCCTTGGGGTCTCAAATCTCGGAAAGATAGTGTTTTTGAAGAGCTTGATAACAACCTTAGCATCATTTGTTGGGGTGGCAACGGCTTCAATCCACTTGGACACATAGTCCACCGCTACCAAAATGTACTCATTCCCACAAGAGTTGGGAAATGGTCCCATGAAATCAACTCCCCAACAAACAAAAAGCTCAATCTCAAGAATGTTTTGAAGGGGCATCTCATTTCTTTGACTAATATTCCCCATTCTTTGGCACCGATCACAAGATTTGACAAAGTAGTGGATATCCTTGAACATAGATGGCCAATAGAAACCACCTTGTAACACCTTTGCAATGGTGCGAGATGTACCAAGGTGGCCCCCATAGGCCGAGTTGTGAATTCTATCGACTATCTCCATACCTTCTTCTCTAGGAACACATCTTCGAAACATGCCATCACCACACTTGCGAAAAAGATGTGGGTCATTCCAAAAATAGCGTTTTGAGTCATGCTTCAACTTCCTACTAGCTCTAGTATCTAACTCTTCCAGAATAAACCCGCTCACAATCAAATTGGCTAAGTCCGCAAACCATGGTGATTTACCACCTATCAGCATCAAACTATCTTCTCTCAACCACTCATTGATCGGGCCACTCTCATCCTTCAACCCATGATCTTCGGTAGTCAATCTAGATAGGTGGTCGGCAACAACATTCTCGGACCCCGCCTTGTCTTTAATTTCCAAGTCAAACTATTGAAGTAAAAGAACCCACCTCAAGAGCCTTGGCTTTGCATCCTTTTTCACTAACAATTGCCTCAAAGCGGAGTGATCCGAGTATACCACAACCTTAGCACCAACAAAGTATTGCCGGAACTTTTCCACGGCATGAACAATGGCTAGCATCTCCCTTTCCGTTGTAGAGTAGTTGACTTGGGCTTGATCAAGAGTTTTGCTTGTGTAGTAGATTACATGGTGCTTCTTGTCCACAACTTGGCCAAGCACCGCCCCGACCGCATAATCGGAGGCGTCGCACATAACTTCGAAGGGAAGGCTCCAAGCCGGTGATCGGATTATGGGAGCCGTCACAAGAGCCTCCTTTAACCTACAAAAAGCACTCAAGCAAAATTCATCAAATACAAATGGTGTGTCTTTGAGAAGAAGAGAAGTTAAAGGCTTGGCTATTTTAGAAAAATCTTTGATGAAACGGCGGTAAAAGCCCGCATGGCCTAGAAAGCTTCTCACTCCCTTCACATTTGTAGGGGGTGACAAGTTTTCTATTACCGAAACCTTAGCCATATCAACTTCTATGCCTCTCTTAGACACGATGTGACCAAGCACAACCCCTTCCTCCACCATAAAGTGGCATTTCTCCCAATTGAGGACGAGGTTGTGCTCCTCACACCTTTGCAAAACATTAGCCAAATTCAAAAGCCCAAGATCAAATGAGTCTCCATGGACACTAAAGTCGTCCATGAAGACCTCCATACTCTTCTCAAGAAAATCGGCAAAAATAGCCGTCATACACCGTTGGAAAGTCCCCGGGGCATTACAAAGCCCAAAGGGCATCCTCCTATAAGCATAAACTCCTATGGGACAAGTGAATGTGGTTTTCTCTTGGTCTTCCGGGTGTATGGGGATTTGGAAAAACCCGGAATAACCATCTAGAAATGAATAGTAAGAATGCCCCGCCAACCTTTCAAGCATTTGGTCAATAAAGGGGATGGGGTAGTGGTCTTTGAGGGTGGCGGCATTTAATTTGGGATAGTCAATGCACATCCGCCACCCGGTCACGGGTCTAGAAGCTAAGAGAGTCCCATCCTCTTGTTCCACCATAGTTACCCCTCCTTTCTTGGGCACTACATGGACGGGACTCACCCAAGAGGTATCGGTTATTTGGTAAATTATCCCGGCCTCTAGCAACTTCATCACCTCACTTTTTACCACTTCCGCCATCTTAGGGTTCAACCTACGTAGCCCATCTACCTTAGGTTTGCTACCCTCCTCCAAGACAATCCTATGCATGCAAAGATTAGGACTTAACCCGTTGATATCATCAATGCTATATCCAAGTGAACCCCTATGAGTTTTCAAGACTTTCAAAAGTTCAAGTTCTTGGCCTTCACTTAAATTAGCATTAATGATAACGGGATAAGTCTCTCCCTCACCTAAAAAAGAGTACTTAAGCGAGGGAGGTAAGGGCTTTAGTTGTACCTTTGGAGGGAGAAGGCCCTCCACCTTCTTCATTAGCTCATCATCTACCTCGTGGTCATCTCCCATCTCCTCATCATGGAGTGCCACTTGTAGAGCTTCTTCTTCATACTTTTCCTCTTCATGCACCTTCTCAACCACTTCTTCAATGACTTCTACCGAGCATGCTTTGTGAAACATTGGTCCCTTCACTAGATGTGGAAGATTAAAGTCAAGGGTTTCGTTTCCCACCCTAAAGGTTAGCCGCCCGTCCCTCACATCAATGAGGACACCTCCGGTAGCCAAAAAGGGCCTACCAAGGATGATGGGAGTGTGGCTATCCTCCGGGATATCTAGGACAACGAAATCCGTGGGGATCAAAAATTTGCCAACTTTAACGGGTACGTCCTCAAGCACACCCAAAGGTTGCTTAACGGACCTATCCGCTAGTTGTAGAGTCATAGAAGTGTTGGTTAAACTTTCAAGTCCAATTCTTTTAGCAATAGTTAAGGGAATGACACTTACACTTGCACCATTGTCACATAATGCCCTTGAAATCATGACTCCCCCCACAACACAAGGGATGGAGAAACTTCCGGGGTCCCCAAGTTTTTTTGGCATTTTAAAAGAGTTAGGATTAATGAGGAGAGCACTACACTCCGCCTCCATAATCATAACATCTTGGGTACCCAAAGTCCTCTTGTGAGTCAAGATGTCTTTTAGAAATTTTGAGTAAGTGGGCATGTTCAATATAACATCGGTGAAAGGTAAGGTCACTTCAAGTCCCTCAAGCATTGTTCTAAATTGGGTGAACTTGAAGTTTTCCTTAGTTTTCAAAGCTCTAGAGGGGTAGGGGATATCGGAAACAACAAGTGGAGTACTAAAAGATACCTTTGGCATGGGAGTTTTCTTGGTTACCTTAGCTTTTGCTAGTGGTTGTACCTCTACTCCGTCATCATTGACATCCTTGTTCATCTCCTCTTCATAAGGCATAATTTAGACATACCCTTATTCTCCCTCTTTGGGTTGATCATCTTCACCCTTGCCATCATCTTTTAACTCCAAGGTAGGAGTTAAAATGGGTTCTTCAAATTCTTCTCCTTCCTCAACATGCTCATCATTTGGAATCTCATCATTCATCATATCCATGTAGGGGTTATCAAGCCCTAGTCCACTTCTTAAAGTCACCGCACATGCATGGTGGCTTGATGAAGCATCCTTGGAGCTTTTCCCTTGAGCAAGTAGACCTCCCGGAGGCCTTTGAGGATTGTTCAAAGCTTGAGAAGCTAACCTAGCTTCCAATTCTCTCACCTCCTTTTTGTGAGCATTGGTGACATTTTGCAAAGTCAAGTTGTTTTGGATTTCCATGTTTTTGACTAATTGCAAAACTTCACTTATTGACGGATCATTCTCTTGGTGGGGTTGATTTGTCAAAGGAAGGGCAAAAGCATAGTCATTCCGACTACTTGAACCTTGGTTGTTGTTTCTTTGATTGTTAAAGTTTCCTTGTTGGTTGTTGTTAAAATTCCCTTGTTGCCCCCTTGAACCTTGATTGTTGAAATTTGACCCTTGGTTGTTGTTGAAATTTGCCCCTTGGCCTTGGAAAGATTGATCGGGAACCCCTTGACTTGCTTGATTGTTTTGATTGCCTTGGTAAAAATTACCTTGGCCTTGATTGTTGAAGTTTTGGTTTCCTTGATTTTGATTCCAATTTCCTTGACCTTGATTCCAATTACCTTGGTTTTGGAAGTTACCTTGGTTATTGTAACCTTGATCATTGAATTGTTGATTTTGGAATTGGTTTGATCCTTGACCTTGTTGAGAGTTGTTGAATTGATTGTTATAGTTTCCTCTAGAAAATTGACCTCCTCCTCTAGGTTGAGAAAAACCCGGAGGGTTGGAAGGTTGAGTTTGTGTGTTGTGGGTTTCACACATTTTGGCTTTTGTAACTCATGTTTGGGTGAAATTTCGAATTTGGATGATAGAAATTGGAAATTGGGTTGTAAGCTCCTTGACTTTGGAATTGAGGCCTTGAGGGCCGTGGGTTGTTGTTGATACCTTGGAATGCATTCACATGTTGGTAGTCATTTCCTCCTTCATTGTTATAAGAAATATTGTTCCCACAAACTTCAAAGGTGTGTCCATATCCATTGCAAATTTCACAAGTGGGGGTTTGATAAGCTTCCACCATGGGAGGTGCATAAGACCCACTAGCTTCATTCACATGATGGCCTTGACGTTGATTTTGAGCCTTTTGAAGCTCGGCAAAACCCTTAGTAAAAGTTTGTGTGAGCAAATCAATCTTGGCATTGGTATCCGCATTTGAAAAGTTCTCACTTGGGTACTTAGAACTCCTCCTCAAGCTATTTCCTCTAGAACTAGTACCATAGCTAGATTCCGATTCAACCATCTTCTTAATCAATGCCGCCCCTTGTTGGTCATTCAAATGATCAAAACTTCCCCCCGCGGAAGCATTCACCATAGCCTTGGTTTGAGGGAGGAGAGTTTGATAGAAGGTTTGAGTGACATACCAATCCGCAATTCCATGATGAGGGCAACGGGCAAGTAAGTCAATGAATCGATCCCATGCCTCTCCTAAGGATTCTCCATCCTCTTGTTGAAAGGTTGTTATCTCATTCCTTAGCATCGCCGTTTTGGAAGCGGAGTAGTACTTACTTAGAAACTCCTTAGCCAAGCCATCCCAAGTAGTGAAAGTGTTTGGAGGATGGTTATTCAACCACCTCTCCGCCCGGTCTTTGAGGGAAAATGGGAACAACATGAGGCAAAGGGTTTCCTCGGGCACACCATTCCTCTGCATGATTCCTACCCTACTTTTGAATTTTCTCAAGTGGGCATGAGCATCCTCATCGGGGAGGCCTCCAAAGCTATCCCGCTCAATAGAACTCATTTGAGCCGGGTGAATCTCAAAATTAGTTGGGGCCAAGACACCGAAATTGATTGGAGATTGGGTATCATCGTGGTTGGGACGGTTACGGTCACGTAAAGTAGTCATTTGTGGTTGATTTTGTTGTTGAGGTATTGTGGGTGGTGTATTTGGTAATGTATTGTAGAAGGGGTTTTCGAATATGGGTTCAATGGTGTTGTTTTGTGGGAGATCGATTGTTGGAGTGGATGTAGAAGCAATTGAAGTATTGGCTTGTTGATGGCTAACTCTTCTTGAATTCCTAACCCGAGCAAGTGTATTGGCACGGAGAGTCCTAAACAACCTTTCGGGTTCCGGATGGCTCAAGAACAACCCTTCACCCCTAGGCATGCACTCAAAGCAACTCAAAAAACAAGTTAGACTCCTAGTGTGTTTTTGGGCACACTAGGGAAAGACAATAATGCAAGGCACTCTACAAATAATCTAACAACTAAAAACCAACAAAAACAATAAGTAACTTGGCTAAATCTAAGACACAAAACAAACTACGAGTTTCCTTACGCCATCCCCGGCAACGGCGCCATTTGATGATCGGTTCGTCGTCAAAACAAACATAAAAAATAACCCAATAAAAGTAGTATAAAGGGGTCGAATCCACGAGGATGGTGGGGTCAACTACTAGTTCGATTGAATCCTATTCTAGCCTAAAATATGACGGATTGGAAAGTTAACTAAAAACTAGGAAGAACAAGTAATCGCTAAATAATAAAGATGACAACAATTAATGGAAAGACTAAGGTGAAGGGTTCACCTTAGGGGGATTAATGGGTTAGTCGGGTAATTAGCAAATGGATAACAAATTCGGGTAAAATCGATTGCTAATGTCTCAACAATCGATAATCATCAACAAAGCCATCGCATTTGTCTCAAATCACCCATATAAATACTTAGTCTAATCGTCTCTACCACCGTCGCTTAAGAGAAAATCAAACCATGCTTGATAAAATGGCAACTTTCGTTCACACATTTCATCAAACACTTAGTGCGCATATGGGTAATACCCAAATAATTACCACGAATCTACTAATTACCCAACTAATTAACCCACATAATCTGCCCTTAGGCTCCCCCTAAACCCTAGAAGGGAATCTACTCACTCATTCTAAGGAAGATCAAACAAGTAGAGGGAAGGAGGAGTTCAATAAACATTATGCTATGAGATGAATAATAATAACAATCAAAAGATGAACAATAAACTAGAAATGTAATTAAATTGCATAAATAACAAAAAGATGAGAAATTTAATACCAACAATCTTGAATTAGTGAAGAGGGAGAATGTCTTCAACCCAAAATCCTCAATACAAACTCCAAACTAGGATAATTCTAATAACAAAGACTAGATCTAACAACTTGAAATGAGAAACTAAGCTTGATTAGGGAATGATTAGGAGAGTAATTAGGACTAAATTAGGTTACAAATTATCTAGGGTTTTGTGCTAAAAGGAATGTAAAAGCTGCTTACAAAATAATAGGGGGAGGGTATATATAGGTATCTCGAAATTAAGGAAGAAGTTAGAAGAAGAGGGCGAATTTTCAGTCTTGTGTTCCTGGCCGGTCGACCGGCCTGGAGCACATCAGTAACTTCAGGAACTTCGTCTTCAAAATCCTCAAATTTCTTCTAAGTATGGAGAATGGGGGTCCTGGCCGGTCGACCGACCGCCGGTCTCCCACCGGCCTGGAGCACCATTTCACTCTCATGACCTTCTGGTGTATGTACAGGCCGGGTAGTCGACCGGCCGCCGGTCGACCGGCCGACACTACCTGGGCCTTTTCTTCCTTTTCTCTTCTTCTTTCACTTGTGGAGTTGTGGTCTAGGCCGGTGGACCGGCCGCCGGTCTGGGGCCCGGCCTGGGCCACCTGATGACTCAATTCTTCACTTCTTCATCTCATCTTCAAATCCCGACTCATGCAAGACCCTATTGCTCCGATTTCTTCATTTCCGCCTTAATTCCTACAAATTAAGACCGATATTCATAGCACGGGAAAACGGGAAGCAGAATGCAATCGAGGGCACGCAAATCCGTGTAAACGGACCAAAATGGGGACGAAAATGAGGGAAAAACGTGACTAATTAAATGCTTATCAACGGTGTAGTTGGGGCGGCCGAAAAAGGGAGGGCGGGTAGGGGAGGATGGCCTCGAGTCGGCCGGCATACGTAAGGGTAACAATAAAATTATATGATAGTCGTTTAAGCTTAACCAAACTAAAAAAACACATCCTGCATAAATAGATTCAAAATTAACCATCAACATTGTCTTATCCAAACCATACGTCATGTAGGCAGTTAGATTTTCTATCAAATAGAATGCTAACTCGATCAAAAAGTTACTACTCATGAATTTAGTCGATACAAAAATTATTGAAGATAATGGTAACAGTAGAAGCACTACCACACCACACCACCCTCCGTCGTCGACACCGCTATCCCCAACAGTCGACCCCCGTCCGGAGTCGACCACCAAAACCCCCAACCGTCGACCCCACATCTGCCGTCGACCGACCACCTGCGGCGACCGGTACCACCTGCTTAGACATGCCATCGTCAGACCTCCATACTCGTCGGGAGAGGAAAAATGATATGTGAAATGATAGAAAATATTAGAGATTAGAGGGAATATATTATAGAGAGATTAGAGAGGGAAAATGAGATGAGAGATTAGAAATGAGAATGACATAATTGTCATTAGTGTACTAAGATGAATAAAATGTCTTCTGCGAAAATCAGAAAAAAAAAAAAAAAAAGAAATTGTAGAGAAGAAAAGTAAAGAAAAGAAGAAGGAAGGCGAAATAATCGTGTTAGCTTTGCTGTCAACAAGAGTCATCAACTCAGCATCATCATCGTCATCTTCAGCAACACTCCACAGTCCACATCTGGACTTCACCCTTTAACTTCCTCGATCTCTCGCCATTAACGCCTCCTTCAAACCTCTCTCACTCTCTTTCCTCCATTCACACCTTTCATCCCACCTCTCCTTATCGCTCTTGTCGATCTGTCAACCCTCCCGCTATAACATTCTATTTTCATTGCTCTGGTTACATTTCTTTCCTTTCTTATTTATTTTTTTATTTATTTATGTTGATATTCTTTCTGTGTTTTCGTTTAAGTTTTATGGGTACTTTTCTCATTTTGAATTAGAATTAGGATTTTACGTAATTTGGGGGATTTTATGTGAAATTCGAAATGAATGTAGGGTAATTGCCTTGTTTTCTTATCTGATTTTATCAAGATGTTGAACTAAATGTGGTTATGAAATTGATTTGGGTGTAATTGGATCTGAAAAGATTCATTCTTTAGCTGAAAAGTTTGCTGAATTCTAGTATGAGAATTTTGCTTAATTCTATATCTATTGAAGTGATGTCGAAAACTTATTTCTTGTTTTTTTACGCTCAAAACGTTCTGATGTAGTTTTTGGTATGCTATTCCAGGGAGAATGTGTAATTCTGTGGCTTCTTGGTTGACATAAAGCTCAACCAAATTTGATTTTTTGTATAGCTTCGAGGCAAATAATGTCTGCACTGAGTGAGAAACTTTCACAGAAGACGGCCGGAGGTCTCAAGCTGTGGGTTTTGATTGGTTTATGTGTCGGTGTGTTTATAGCTCTCATTCTTTGCATCTTATCTGTATGGGTTACTTTCCGGAGAAAATCTAAACGGCACTTGGACACTTTTATTCTTTCTCAAATTCCAAATGTAACCAAGGATATAAGGGTTGATAGAGTCGGGGTATCACATCCTAGTGATCATCAGGATGATGTATCATATAATGTCCACGACAAATCAAAAATGTTTGTTCATTTGGGTAGGCAGAAGTCAAGTGATGCTGACACGACGAGCCAATGCAGCTCTATACATTACCATGATAGAGCTTTTAGTTCACACTCAGGGGAAGATGGGAGTTTTGTCACCATTCCAAAGCACGGTTCATCATCTTATGGCCTTGCATCAGCCTCTCCTTTGGTTGGTTTGCCTGAGATATCACACCTTGGTTGGGGGCACTGGTTTACTCTTCGGGATCTTGAAATGGCAACTTCCCGTTTTTCTCCGAATAATATCATTGGGGAGGGTGGATATGGTGTTGTATACAGAGGACTATTAGTAAATGGAACTGAGGTAGCCGTGAAGAGACTTGTCAATAATTTGTAAGTGCAGTTCACATTTGCATGCTTACAATGGACCACTTATCTTGTGGCCAATAACTTTAACTTAAATTGAGGCTGATTGATTTCCTACAGAGGTCAAGCTGAGAAAGAATTTAGGGTGGAGGTGGACGCTATTGGCCATGTCCGACATAAAAATTTGGTGCGGCTTCTTGGCTATTGCATTGAAGGAGTTCACCGGTGAGGCACCATCTTTCTTTGTTTACAATATACTTACATTTGTACCTGTTTTCTTGATGATTGAGTGCCTCACTATTAGGATCTTTTACAAACACGTATTGCTGTGCATAATGTGCCACTATCTAGCAATTTTGCTACTTAATTCTAATCCATATCTGATATCAACTTATTAGGATGCTTGTTTATGAATACGTGAATAATGGAAACTTGGAACAATGGTTGCATGGAGCTATGCGTCACCACGGGACTCTAACTTGGGAGGCTCGCATGAAAGTTGTTCTTGGTACAGCTAAGGCGTAAGTTCATTATAAGATTTAAGATTTCCTTTTAAGTGATAATAGATCTTAGATAATCCCTCCTTCCCATTCATTTGTATACATATTCCATTTTGGGTTGTTCCATTCAATTGAAGGCATTTCCTTATTTTGTAATTTAGTGTAGAAGTTACAACTTTACCCCCGTTTCTCACCTTTTTCTCTATCCCTATCAACACAATAGCCAACACAAGCAGCTCCCACCACCAAGCCACCACAATCACCTCCCACCACTGACTTGCCCACCTACTACCCACAGTTAAACTAGCCCACGAACTACCACTCAAGTTGCCCTTTATGATCCACCACAACCCAACTTTCTCACCAACCACCACTCGATAGGTGTGGGACCACCACTCTACCATCATGAACAATGGCCAATATGCTACCACCCACCCACTATGGCACATCGCCTCAATGTCCTCCACCTCTCAGCAGGCAGCCTTCAATCTAATCTTGATGGCCGGGTCTTGGTGATCAATGTGGTGGTTAGATAGATTCAGTGATGGTCGTTGTCCACATTGAACTGGGTGGTGGTGGAGAAGTGCGAATAGAGGGGTTAAAGGGTGTCGTGGAGAGAGGTTGGTGAAAAAGATAGGTAATCTGAGGCAAGAGAAGTGATAGCTGGTTGGGTGCTTGGGAGGGGCTGATGATAGTGGGTTGAGTGCAATGCGGGAGGAGAGGTGGTGGTGGCTGGTTGCGTGTACGGAAGGGGTGATGGATAGGTGTTCGGTGTTAGGGACATAGGCTTAGGATAAATTTGAGAAGCTTAATATAAAGATAATCTTCCTTTAGACAATGGGCAAAACTCAAATGTATACAAATAAATGGAAAAGAGGGAGTACCTATTATTCTATTTTTAGTGAAAATCATGCAAGTTGCTACAAAACTAAGGGCATAGTGATGGTGTCTACGTAGAGGGGGGGAGGGGGTATCAATTAACATTACTTTAATGTTACAAATTGGTTGAATCTGTACAAAAATGTGGCATAGTGGGTCATTCGTCACCTTTTTTTGTTTTTTTTTTTCTCTCTCAGTAGTTGTTGAAGACCATTTCTATGTTTTGCAGGCTTGCCTATTTGCATGAATCTATAGAGCCAAAGGTTGTTCACCGAGACATAAAATCGAGTAATATATTGATTGATACTGATTTCAATGCAAAGCTCTCTGATTTTGGATTGGCAAAGCTCTTGGATTCCGGTGAAAGCCACCTAAACACCCGAGTCATGGGGACTTTCGGGTTAGTGTCATTCTCATGTTAATAGTTACTGTGTTGCAACGTATGTATGCAATTAATCAGTCAACTTTTCTTGCTGTTGCCATTTGTAAACTATAGGTATGTGGCACCAGAATATGCCAACAGTGGCTTGCTGAATGAAAAAAGTGACATTTATAGTTTTGGTGTCTTGCTCGTGGAAGCCATAACTGCGAGAGACCCTGTAGACTATGCCCGGCCTGCTAATGAGGTATTTAAACCATGTTTCTGAGAAATTTGAGCGTTTTGGACATCACTGTCCAAGTTTCATCCTCTTTTGTACATTCCCCATCCTTACATATGTTGTCCTTATTTGACTTCAGTTGTCGAATATTTTGACGACTTCAATTTATATGTTCTCACTATATAAAATAATTACAACAAATAAATGATAATATGCAAGTATTTGTTACGACAAATATGTTTTTGTCCTAATTACAACTTCAGTTCATCTGTTCTCACACATTACTTTAAAGTTTGTATCCCTACACATATTTGGAGTATTTAATGGTCAGATTGAGATCAATTGACAATCAAAGTCAAATGGAGTCAGTGAAAAGAGCAAGAGGTAGTTATGTAATATTGTATTGTGCTGCTTCATGGATGCGTCTTTGGTTCTGCTCCAGAGAAAGTAATTGTAGATATCAAACATGATCATACAAAAGTTTACCAAATTACTATGCCATTTTTCTCTTGGCAGGTTAATCTTGTAGAGTGGCTGAAAGTCATGGTAGGAACTAGAAGGGCCGAGGAAGTCATAGATCCAAATCTTGATGTCAAACCTTCAACTCGAGCTTTGAAACGAGTGCTTCTCGTAGCTCTTCGATGTATTGATCCTGATCCTGATAAAAGACCTAAAATGAGTCAAGTTGTAAGAATGCTGGAAGCTGATGAATATCCAAATCGTGAGGTACCCTTCTGCTAACCTAAAGTATCTGTAATGTATCTTTATATTTTGCTTCTGACTTATTTATTTGTGTCAAATTAATTTTTTCTTAAAAGTGGCTCTGCCATTTGTCTTATTTTTTGAGCTCTAGTCTAGTATTAGATAGATACATCTTTTATTTATTCCAAAGCAGCATCGAGAATAAAGGTGCTATGGTGAGAAAGATGAGTCTTTGATCTAAGATTGTTGTGTAACTGGTGTCTAGCACTGTCTTCAAAGCCATGTTGGCCTTACTTATTTCAGTTTTTAACTGGTTATTTCAGTTTTTAGCTTCTTTATTTGCGGGTTTTTGTTTAAAAAAACGTCCCTAAACAAATACTCTTCTTTCCATTTATATTCCATGTTTGACTTTGGTGGATGTTGACCAATATTTTCTCATAAAATAGTAAAACACAATAGTAACCAATATGATTTTAGAGTAGGTTGTCCAACTGTTACTAGGTCTTACGTAGATGTAGATGTACTTTTGTTTTTTTCTCTTATAATTTTTTTTCCATAAACTAAGAGTATATTTCCCCTAAAGCCTTACCCCAAAATAGTACTATGAACTAGTTTTGGTGCCGGCTCTCCCCGGGCTACCTCTATTTAATATTTAAATTTTATATGAAATATAATCGAGTTAGACTTGTCTAATTCATTCATTTATCTTTTCTAATATACTTTCTATGACATATCTTAGAAATATGCGGAGATATAAAATTTATCAATAAATTATTAAATTATGAGACACATTCACTAATCCGGTTGTTAATATTATTATTTACATAAGAATTCATGTTAATAATATCTCTAACAATTATGTAGACATTAAAATTTATCAACAAATTATGGAATATTGTATCTTTTGGAATCTTGATTATTTACCTACCCAACCTACTTTATTATAGTGATAGACGCTAAACAATTAACATCTTTGTACATCTAAACTATATCCTATATGAATTTTTATATAATTATGTCATTCTATTACCGCCCCTTGGTTTTCCGGGTTATATGTATAGTATAAATAGATAGATAGATGTGGGGAATGGATCATGAAAGTTATTAACAATGGAGTTTTAGAAGTGACTCCTATGACAGTTCTTTCCTATATATGGAAGTACTCCCATTACCATGTTTGAAAATGAAAACAATAGCAAGCTTCACAACAACATCAGAGCCTTAATCCAAAACAAATTGTCGGCTGACATGAATCATCCTTTAGAACCGTTTCTGGGTCATCGCACATCTCAGAATGCGAAAAGATCGACAAGGAATAGTGAAAAGCAAATGGGAAATGAAACATGATACAAAAGTCAAGTTAAACTTATAAGTTAACATGGCTGCAAAAAAAGAGAGAGATTTAACAAGTGTCAGATTTATAAATCTACAATGCCGAAAGAAAAAAAGAACAGAAAAAGGTAAAAAAGAGCATAGATGGCTGTGAATCTTGGATCATTGTCTCTAAAAGTTGAAGGGACGGAGCTGAGGGTAGCAGAAATCGAACATGGGTAGTGGAATAAAGATGTGCATTGCCAATAACTTCACTCTGCCAGGCTTTTGGTAATGTCGCATTCATGTATTGTTTTTTAAAAAACCCATTATCTGATTGGGCCCCCAGATTTGGTGGTGCTTTCTCGCTCCGCCTGCATGCCTTAGCTGGGCCTAGTTGTTCGATAGGCGCCCTTGAATAGAACTCGTGAGACTTTTAAGTATGTGCCCAAACTATCAACGCCTACGTCAATATTTTTTGTTCTCTTTCTGTAATGTATTGGACAGTTTCTCTAGCCTTCACCTTATTTCCGAGAGACATTTTGATAATAGGTCGTTATAATCAAGTCAGACGTGCATATCTCACTATACAGTTTAGTGATAATGTCCAGTTCATAAAAACTTATATCAGACCTCTTATATGTGAGGCCAATTCTTGAACCATATAATCAAATGAGGTATTTGAACTGGTCTACACGTGAAAATGTCCCATATAAGACTTATTGGTACTAAATATTATCTCACAATTGTGGTCTCTCCAGGACCGGAGAAATAGAAAGAGTCGTACAGCCAGCATGGAGTTTGAGGTCGTGAAGGAGACTGCTAGTTCGGTTGGGGATGAGAGCGTGATAGAAGGCATCGAGAACCATGTCCCTGGAACAAGTCAAGTTATAACATTACCTCTAGTGTAACATTAGTCTAAAACAGCCTCTTCCTGACAAGTGACGCTACCTCTGATTTTCACGTTAAATGAAGGGGTAGGCATATTTCCAAGGCTCAAAACTTCAAATACTCTTTCAGAGGGATTAATTCCAAGTTTGCCACAATGTTCTGTATAGTTTCCATGGGGTTGAGGCCTTTTAAATGAATGCATGCCTCTCTACTTAAACGTGTTTTCTCAGCTCGAGGAAGATGGAATTTTTGGAGGAGCAGCTTTGTACAAATCTGATTAGTGTGAAGGGATTTCTGGTTATCTGTTGTGTTAATTATCCCCTAGATTACATTTGTTAAGTTGGGATGAACCGGGTGTTGGTAGTTGGTCATGGTACACCCCTATATTTGTTCTTTTAATTCATTTTATTTTATTTTATTTATTTATTATTGGGTTTGCACTTCTTACTCAACTAATAGCATATCCAAGGCTAAGATTATCAGTCTGAAAAGGTTGAGACATGTCAGTCTTGTCCTCATACTTGGGTTAAAGTAGCTAAGGTCTTAAGGTGAGTCTTGTGTTTAATTCTAAGATTCATGTTAGGACTCTTGAAAAGGGGTTTTGTGTGTAAAGATTGGGTTTAAAATATTGCTGTTGAGAATAAAAGAGGGAATGGGTTGAGTTTGAAGGATAACGTCGCAGAAATAAGAGAGTTTGAATTGAGTTTTAGTGATAAAATAATAATATTTTACTGTTGTTAAGACTCGCGCATTGAGTCTTGGGATAAACATAGTCTTAGCATATGTGGTTGAACACTTTCATGAGAAATGGATGTCTGTCGTTAAACAAGTCACATGTTTTACGGACTCATAGTAGTCAATATTATTAAAAGGGTTATTTATTTTGGATTAAGTATCTCTATAAGAAAATACTAATAATTATGATTTTTCGATAACTGCTACCACATGTAATTCCCTTTTTAAAAACCGCTACCAAAGTAATTTTTTTTAAAGACTACTACCATAATTATAGGATCGGTAGAAAAACACGACCAATTATCATCGAAGCCCAACTTTTCAGTTGAAAAGACTAAACTACCCCTCTGTTTACCTCTTACTCATTTGTTACCCAGTCCTAAAACATACATATAACCTGACTATTCACCTTCTTTCATATATCTTCAGATTTCTTCATATAATTCCTAATTACCTGACTATCATCCTCTTAATTGATTTGAAGGTTTTTCACGAATTTACCCAACTATTTATATTCCTTAAGCTTGCTATTTTGTTCCAACAAGTGTGTAATGTAGCAGTTTATTCTCTGTCATCAACTGATTAATTGTATTTTTTTCGTCACACTATTTACTATTGATCATATATACCCTGTAAAATAGCCACATCCATGAGTTGAATCTGAGTTTGAAAACTTGCACTTAAGAATTCTTCTCTTGGAGCAGTCTTGTATCCGTGGCCTTAATAGAGCTATTGGAACAACTCATTGTTATTTAACAGCCCTGTAATTGGACCCAGAATAAGGAGCCTTCGACATTATTGCCACAAGAACCGAAAAAAAATGGCAGCTTTCAAATACATAAAAAACGTCAATCATAAACCCTAGTTTGAAAACATAAAATATTAGGTTAATTAAAAAATTAAATTAAAAGATTAAGAGGTTACCTATTAAATTAGATCCAAGGAGAGAATGATTAGATCCAATTGAACAAGAAAAACAAAGGGGAGAATCGACCCAGGAATTTTGAAGAAGGGGGGCACAATTTTTTTTTTTGTCGATTTTTCCGCTTAACATATTGTTGTCAAGAGATCACTTTTTTTTTTTTTTTTATCTTTTTAATCTATAAATGATAACATGTGACAACCAAAAGTAATTAGTTTTTATGTTACTCATATACAAATATTGTACAAATCTAGAAAAAAATATTATGGAAGGAGGAGAAATTTCCAAATTTTCAATAGTGTTATTTTTCGTCTATTTTAAAAACTTTCATCTCCAATTGGTACTTCATGATCAAAATTGCCTTCATTTTTAAAAATCAACGCAAATTGATAGCATTTAAAATGTACTTCAAATACGCTTTTTAATTTACATATACTCCTTGATAAATTTAGGGGTTGTGGGAGTAGTAAGACTTAATAAAAAAATTGTATTTTCGATATATACTTAAGAAGTAATTAACATTGGCTAAATTTTTTAAAAACCACAATATAAATTGATTGGTTGAAACCATATTTCTCTTTTAAAGATATACTACGAAAAAGAAAAGAAAAACTAAAATTGCTACCTGCAAGGATCGAACCCAGGCAGTCATGGAAAGAATAAAAAAAACTTACCACTAGAACACTGACGACTTGGTGTTTATTAGTTATACTATAATGTACATATTAAGCGCCTTCGCATAAAGTCGCTATATAGAAAAAAAGTTTTTTTTTTTTTTTTTTGTGGGGTGGCACGTGACCCCCCGGGACCCCACGTGGGTCCGCCACTGGGGAGAATGAAGAGAGATTAATGTATTTGAAGATTGTAATGTAATATTGGTAATTGATGTTATAAGGAACAAAGGAAGAGGAGAAGGGCAAAATTGGAAGCGGAAATATGACTTAATCTAAAGATTTGAAATGAATAGCTGAGATTCATTCATTTTGTCTTGTAAAAGAAAAAATAGTGTCCAATCTCTAAACCCGTGGTTATTTGAAGACCGTGTAATTGAGATTAGACTTTGAATGATATATCCTAAATTTAATTGTTTGAAAATAAAATTTACTAGTTAATTGAGTGTTAACCTATTTCAGCCTGTTTGCGAAGATGTATTGGAATTAGTTGTGTAGATACTCAGTATATGTCAATACTTGTATTTATAAAGATCTTGACAAGGACCCGATGGTGCTAAGACGATAATGTGCAAAAATGAATAATTCTGGTCCATAAAATCAGTGGAGTTTGTCTCATGATGTAATTGCGAATTAAATAGATAATAATTAATTTAGTGTTAAATGAGCTTTAACAACTTTATTCGTTTTAAATTAATTTGAAAGTTTTATTGATTGATAACCTTTTTTAATCAATTAATTTTTAATGATTACGCTATTAACTAATTTTTTAATTAAATATTTTTGTTAAGTCGATCTTATGCTTCGATTAATTATCGTTCGTTTAGTCTCATTTTAAACTAAGTTTAAAGTTTAGTTTAAAATGAAATGAAACTAGATTTTTGAGGCGATTTTAAACTCAACTTATTTTTTATGTTTTATGCTTGATTTTCCATGTCATTTTCGACCCATTACCAACCCCGTTGATCCCTTGTTCGATCCCGTATCCCAAGCAAATGCAAAGCCCAATCCTACGCCCAAACAACACCCTTCAACCCGTGCCCAACATAAGCCCCAAGACCGGTCAAAAACACCACCCAAAGCCGTTCCTACTAGCTACTAGACTCGAACCCATATCCATGCCCATAGCCTCGACCTATCTATGTACATTGTCGACCAAGCAAAGCCTTCCATAAGCCTTAGTGGACCATGCATAAGAAGCAGCAACAACACGAGCCCAAGCTACAACCACCCTTTATAAACCTTATGAGAACACCTCCTATTCCTCTCTATATACCATAAACACCACACCTTCATCGACGAATGAACCCTTGACAAACACCATAAACAGAGAAAAAAAACGGTAGTTAAGAGTCTTAATAGGAACCCCACGAAAGCAAACCCACAAAACCCCTATGTTTTGCAAAAAACAGAGTACCTCGACCAGACCACCTTTCAGCCGAGTTTGACACCACCCTCGACCACTGTCGACCCTAACTCTGAGCGTACCCAAAAACTAGGCACTCCCATGTTTCCAAAACATCAAAAATCTCGCAAATTCGTTAAGAATTAACCTTTTAAAACACTCTTTAAAGACAGCCTGTTGCAAACACTTGTTTCGAAAAGTCTATTATACTCAGTGTTACTTTAGGACACTCGACCGAATATAAGGATGGTACTCAACCGAGTGAGGCTAACTCATTTGAATCACCTGGGGGTACTCGACCGAGTGAGACGGAGCACCCAGTTGGGCTTGAAAATGCTCTTGCGCACTCAAACCCCGATTGTAACCCCATCCCAATTGGGGACACAACTCCCTTGGTTTTCTGCTCCGTTCCTTCGCTTGTTTGCTTCTAATTGTAACCCTATTGGTCCGGGGGCTTCAATCATGATAGGGGACGTGGATAGTCATCATTTGAGCCTTTATTCCACCTTATAATTATCTTGATTATGTCCCCAAGGGATAGGGGTTGACAATAGGAATTGGAGACGGTTATTAATTAAGCACACGAAACATTGTCGTAACTTGTTTATTCTTGCTCACAATGACTTGAAAGTTGTCCTTTCAACTCGAAACTTTCAAAACTTGATAGCACACCATCTTAAGCTTTTGTACTTGTCAATATTAGAGACGGTTATTAATTAAGCACACGAAACATTGTCGTAACTTGTTTATTCTTGCTCACAATGACTTGAAAGTTGTCCTTTCAATTCGAAACTTTCAAAACTTGATAGCACACCATCTTAAGCTTTTGTACTTGTCAATATTAGCCTCGCCTTGCTCGGCAATCATCCATGTATAGGAATTTAACGTGGCCCAAATCCTACAGTTGAACTGAAGCGTGAGAATACTTTCAAAGACGGAATTAACTCATCAAATCACTATAAATAACGAATATAACATGTAAATACGAGCTAATATAGGGGAGAAAAAGTATAAAAATATTAGACGGATCACTTCCCTTTCTTGAACCAACCATCATACCAAGCTCTGATTTTACCTCGATTGACTTTTTCATCCTTACAAATATACCAGAATAACTTGCACTTTGATTGATTAGGAGTAGGTACCTTCAAAGTCTCACATGTTTTGCTCGGAAGTGGTGGCTTCCGGCTCTTCATAGGAGTGGGGTTAGTAGCAATGATACACAGAGAATAAACCAAAAATTTAGTTGAATTAGGTTGATTAATATCAAATTTAACCACCTTCCCATTAAACTCCATAGGCAAGGAACACTTAGGAACATCAATTCGGGTTCCTGCGGTCTTTAAGAAAGGTCGAACCATTTAAATTAGGATCACAACGACCTCTTGTGCCATATCCAAAACAGATATGTCGGAAAAACCAGCTGATCAACATTTATCACTACATTCTCTATTACTTCCCTAGTGTGAACACTAGACCTATTAGAAATTTGAACCACCACCTTAATATTCTTTAAAGGACCAAGCTGAAAGGACTCATAGACATGAAAGGGGAGGACATTTATTGATGCTACTAGATCTAACATGGCACTTTCGAACCGTGTCTCACCTATAATGCAAGGTATGATGAACACACCCAGATTACCCTACTTTCGAACTGTGTCTCACCTATAATGCAAGGTATGATGAACACACCCAAATTACCATACTTGGGAGGGTATTACCCCTAAAAAACTTCGGCACAAACGCGCTAGCTTTATGACGTGATTATTTTATATCTAGTTTTTACCCCCAAATCGGCCTCGTTTTGCATCTGATGTAGGCTAATCAACGTCATTTATCGTGTCAAATGCTTCCTATTCGCTATTACTTAGAAAAGGAAGGAAATAAGACGGTTTTGGCATGTCTAAGAGCATAATTGAAGGCTTGTTGGCACTTGTGACGGTTGGCATACGAAATCGAGAAGAGGAGACCAAATAATTGGACTTCTAAGCCAATTATTAGGGATTTAGGAGGACATACCTGAGGTAGGAAGAGCTCCCAAGGCGAGCTATGACAAGCTAGCCCACAGCTCGACCGAGCTGAGGAGCAGTATTGGCAAAAATGGGCATCTCGGCCGAGATATAGCTCGTCGCTAGTACCCAAGACATCCCAGCTTGAGCCGAGCCATGGATCATCAAAATGGCGCCGTACCGGGAACGGTGCGTTGTGTTTGATTTACCTTTGATTCTATTTTATTTGTGCTCGCTTGCCTTGAGGAACTTTGTTCCTGAAGATTGTTTCTTACCATTATTGTGTAGTTTTCTTTCTTGTGGTGTTTGTTTGCTTAAGCATCCAACCTCCTTAGCAATCCTTCCAAGCTCCTAACAACATTCACTTCCAACCTACGACGCACCAACAACAAGAGAACACTTATAACCATGAGGTGCGAAATGTGATCCTCAAAATGCTTAAATACCAACAAGCTTTCTTTAAGCAATTGCAAGAGGAATGTCGAACAAGGGACGAAGTCCTCAAAGGCATCGTAGTCCATGGGAAAGTGTTGGCATCCGAGTTGGCCCAATTTCAAGATCACGAAGAACTTATTAGTGACGATAGTGATGATGATGACACTTGTGAAGCCTCTCACTCACTTGATAATGTTTATGACTCTCAAATTTGCTATATGCCTTCTTCCCCCATAAATGAAAGTTCTATGCATGAGTTGACTTTGTCTTATGATGCTTGTGGTGATTAGGAAGGCGCAAGAGCTGGAAATTATGAGAAGTGGTCCGAAGAAGAGGCGCAGCAAGAGCTGTGACTCTTCAAAAAGGCGCAGCTGTTGCTGCGTCATTTCTTTAGCTGATCAGACCTCGACTAAAATTAGGAAAAGACGAATAGTATATATAGCGAGCTCGGTTGAATATTTTATTAATACAATTCTTCCAACAATCCGTCTCTCATATAAAAATTCTCAAATCTCAAAAAAACTTGCGATATAATGGATGCCTTTGAAAACCGTCTCAAAGAATAGGCAAATGAGTTCACCCATGTTGAGAAACATGATATGGGTGCCTACAACCTAGGGACGATCTTGATTTTAAAGCTGGTGAAAGTCGTAAGACCCTTCCTAGATGCTTGTCTTGAGTATTGGGACCCTAATTTACATGTATTTGCCTTTTCTGGAGGCGATATTTGTCCTCTCCTGGAAGAAATAGCTGCCATTGGGGGATGGGACCTAGAATATGCTCCAGTTATACCCCTTAACTCCCAAGGGTATAAGAATAAATTCAGGGACCTCCTTGGATTGACTAAAACTGAGGTGGATTGTCTTGTAACCTCAAAGGGTGTCCGCATGCATGGCTTTTTGGAGCGATTCATAAATAGGGAAGACCCTTCTTTATCATATGTCGCAAGGCGTAGGGCCTTTGGGTTTTGCCTTTTGCATGGTTATATTTTCCAAGAGCACATTGACAAGGAGATGCGAGGAGACCTTCTTTTCTTGAGTTTGGTAAAGCAAATGGAGCTGCGCAAGAGCCCAACTTGCCTTTGTCTAGGAGAGATTATCTTTGGCCTTGATAATAGAAAGGCTAACCACGAGCTTCCGTATCTAGGGAGTCCCGTCATCTTGCAAGTAAGAATTCTTCCTTTCTCTTTTTTGTTTTCTTTTTCTCACTTTTTCATTTTTTTGTCCTTTTTTTTGTTTGCTTTTTCTTGACATTCTTGCTTTCTTGCTCTAGATATGGTTGATGGAGTGCCTGCGATTAATCGAGCCCCCAATTGATGTGCGAGAATATCGTGCTCGATCCATTACCATGAGGACTAGGCTCTATATGGTAGACTTCTCTAGAATTCCCAATTACTGGGAAAATAAGCTGAAAGGTGAAGGTGGCCCTTTGATCTGATGGACTGTGCCATGGTGGCACCTTAGGCCGGTTACTGGAGTATCATCTTTGGACCCAACTCGATCACTTCGTATTCCTGGTTCGGAACTCATGGTATGTATTTTTCCGGAAAGACTGGTGAGGCAAGTGAGCCTTAGGCAGAGGATCCCGAAACTTGATACTGTTCCCCAGACTCCCTTGGCTCATACCGCAGAGTTTTGTAGGGAGTGGGCCGCGAGATGGGTACAAAGGAATATGTGGTTCCTACCCGTTCTTCTTGGCTCCCTATGGGTATCTGACTCATATTTGCGATGGAGGAAGGCTAGCACTCTTTAAGAGCGCGAGAAGCTAAGAAAGCGCGAGCCTGTGGATTGCAATATTTATGAATCTGGTAAGGAGAGGTCAAAATACTTGACTGAAGGCGAAGAGGAAGCCGGATTCCTAGTCATGCATCCAGCGAAGAGGTCGAGAACTAATCCTGCTGCGAGGGTAGTGATTGATAAACATGGTAAGGCTAGACCTCGAGAAAGATCGTTGATGATTAGGTCTGAGGTGATGCAGGAGCGCCCGGCTCGTGGTCGGGACAAAAAATGTGAGAAAGATGACAAAGACAAAGGGAAGATGAAAGAATAGCCTTAGTCAGTTTTTTTTATGTATTATTATTATTATTATTATTATTATTATTATTATTATTATTATTATTATTATTATTATTATTATTATTATTATTATTATTATTATTATTTTTGAGTTGTAATAAAAGATGGTGGGAGTTTTAAAATCCTAGCCTTAGCTTTTTATTTCAGTATTTCTTTATATATGAAATATTATTATTACTTTTGGAATGAATAAAGATTGGGTTGGTTAAGAACCTAATGAGTTTTTCTTTCTTTATTATTCTTGTCGAATTTCAAGTGCAAATGCAAATGTCCTTCTATTCACATTTCAAAATAATAGCTGGGTTGAATCATGTGAAGGATTGCCTACGTATTCATTTAGAAAAATGAAATCAAACCCTGCACGTAGTTCGAGAAAATGCAAAAGAATAATTGTTCGAAGCAAGAGCTTGTAATGAACTTTAGAAAAAGGCGGCGTGTACTACCATAATACTATTTTCATAGATTAGAGATGAGAGAGAAAGTTGGAGAGAGAAAGCTTCTTCTTTGGTTTTCTAGGGTTCTGTGCAAATGCCAAAATCTGATCTAATTCTCATGCTCTTCTAGTTTTATAAATCCAATTAGTATAGACACATTTAATACTCACAAAATATTATAATTCTTATTAAAACAATAGTATTCTTCAATGGATATTAGTAAGATCTTAGAGGATGCACGACTTGCGGTGGCGGAATCACTTCAGGAAATAAACAACCAAAGTGATGTACCTACACAAGATGTTGATAATGCTACCCAGGAAGTGGAATGGAAATTGGTGGGAATGGTACCTCACAAGAAGGGAAATTGGCGACAATTGCAGAATATTCTGATGAAAATCCTCCAAGTAAAGGTACCCTACTTAAGCTTTCTGTAGATGATGTGAAAGATGAAATCAATTATTGGATTACCTCTGTGTATGGATATGTAATGGGTGCAAATATGCCTAGAATGGTTATGGAAGGCTACTTGCGGAGGGAATTGAAACCATATGATATATCTAAGATAACATTCCTTCCAAATGGTCTGTTTGTTGTTCGATTTGATAAGAGTGAGCATCAAAAACCGGTCCTTGAGAAGGGAATTCTGTTGTTTGATGGAAAACCTGTGATTCTACGTCCTTGGGACCCTGATGTTAGAATGTCCAAAATTTCTCTTAAGTCTGTTCCTATATGGATTAAACTAATGGGTCTTGATATGAAGTTCTGGGGAACGTCTTGCCTTGAAAAGTTATCCTCCCTGATTGGTAGGTTTGTAAAAGTGGGTGACCTTACCTTGAGTAGAGCCTTGTTGGGTTTTGGAAAAGTCCTAATTGAGGTAGAGGTGGACCAACAATTCCCTGATAGAATTACTTTTGAAGATGAGAATGTTGGAGCTAGTGTCCTCCATAGTTAGTGTGATAACATGAATAAATCTCTTACAGGTTCACAGGGTATACTTAGTATTCTTATCAGTTGATTAACGTTTATCGATAACGGTTGTCTTGCTAGGAGTTTGACGTTATTGTCATTTTAATGGCGGTAATCAACTGGTCCCTAAAAGTCACACCTAAAGGATGTGTCTGAGAGATGTGATTATATGAATAATATAATCATATTGATGCCTTATTATAGGACTAAAAGGTTAGTCGATGTATATGACTAAAAGGTTAGTCAATGTAATGATGATACGATTATTTAATAACGATTAAATAATATTAGCTGAGACGAATTAAATGTAATTCGTAATTGAATATAAACCGTTATATTTAATCAATGTATATAATATAAGCTTAAACGAATTAAAATGTTAATTCGTAATTAAACATAATATGTTATATTTAATTAGCAAATTATAAATATACGGATATTTATAGTTGACGTATATATTATATTACATGCTAATATAACCGAAAAAGGAAGGAGAAAATAGTCTTTTCCTCTCTTTATTTTTCGGCTCATAAGAGATAATAATAAGAGAAAATATCTCCTATTATTCTCTTATGGTAACTAGGTCAAAAACCCTAATAACAAGAATAGTAAAAAGAGGAGAGACTCCTCCTTCTACCACTTGAGGGTCACGGCCGAAATAGAGCAAAGAGAAAGAAAAATTCAGATTTTTCTCTCTAATTCTATCTATCATTCATCATAACACAAAAGGAAAAATTAGCAGTAACTTTTCTCTAAAATTCTAGCACAAACAAGGCATATCTCGGAGCATTTTGGGTGCAACAATTAGGAAAATATCAATTTCGATATTGTTCATAGGCCAAATTTGCTAGGACCAAAGGTTAATTCTAAATTCCTATAATTTTATATTATGCAATTCATTTATTACTCGTAATTCATATACTATAGTTTCGTTATAATCCGTAAAATTAATGACGAAATATACCGATATTTGTAATAAGTGGTATCAGAGCCAAGGGCTACGAAATTATTTTATATGTTTTCATAAGTGATGAAATATAAGATTATAATCATTTTTTTTTGTGTTTTTTTGATTTCTGCCGAGAAAAATTTTTTTTTTTTTTTTTCGCCTGTACTGTTCATCAGTATAAATTTTTTTTTTTTTTGCCTTGTTTTTCCATTTTGATTCATTATAATTGTTGTTTTAAATAGTTAAGACGATAACATGATGAATTTGAAATTGTTTTGATTTAATAAGGATTAAATTAAAATGTAAATGGAAATCGATTTGAATGTTCATTGCTATATATTTTTCGGTATTCATTGTTTTAGATATTCATTTTAAATTGTTAAATTGAATCATCTAGTTTGTATCGATGTTTAATAATGATTAGATGTTGATAATTTGTACCGATCTTGAAAATATTTTTAACATCAAATTAAATTGTATTTTTTAAAATAAACGTTGCTGCCAAAGAATAAAAAAATCTGTTCCGGTTTTTTTTATTTTTGGTCGAAAGTTTTTTTTGTTATTATTCATTATAATGATAATGTTTCGTTTATTGTTGTGAAGAAGTTCACAATAATTGGATACCCAATTCTTTTAAAGAGGTTTAAAATAATGTTTTATTAATTCATGTTAAAGAATATGAATTAAAATTGGATTATGTTTGATTGGGATTATTGTGATTAATTAAGGAATTGTCACATAATTTTGATCATTTTAAAAGGTGGATTGGATAAATTACTCTTCATAATTAAAGAATTATGTCTTGAATGATTAATTTATAGTTGATGCATTTTATCTTGTTGAATGAATGGTTGAATGGTTCAATTTACGTATTTTTGCAATCGGTTGTAATTTGTATTACCTAGTGTGACCTTAGTTGATCATGTTTTCGTAATGATGGAAACATGATCTTTGATGTAATTTTTCGATCTCGAATCTCCATTTTATTTTTCATTAAATTATGATTTGAAATTAGAATGTAAATAGGTTTATATTTTGTAATTTATTAAATGTATTTTGAGAAGACTAAAGATGGAGATCGGATTGCTCACTCCTGCTACATGAACCAAGATGGTGTGGGAAATCGGTATTCCCCAAAACAAATATTATAGGATTATAACGAAAAAGCAATAACTTGATTATGCGAGTCATAAACGAAAACAAGAAAAGAATAGAGATTTAGAAATCAACCTCCAGTCCTAGCAATAGGCGAAAAGAACAGAGATATCAAGGTAGATATCCTCCTAATCGTTGCACCCAAGATGCTCCGAGAAATACCCTTTTCTTTTGCTAGAAAGAGAACCTCTTGCACGATCTCACTGATGAGAAGGAGGTTTCGTGTTTTGTGAAAAGTTACTGTTAACTTTTTCTTTGTGAGATGTTTTGATGGAGGCACACTGTGAGAATGAATTAGGGTTCGAAATCAAAAATTAATTTCTCTGCCTTCTATCCCTATCTCACGGCACCTTAGGGTTTATATGAAGAGATTTTGTCTCCTCAAAATAACTACCCATTGACCGAAAAACAGAGTGTATCTGGACACCTTTGTTTCGGTTATCTTAGCTTCTAATATAATGTAATATATTATAATCGTCATGGACCGACATCACTATAATACATCATTAGTTATAAATATCCGTATATTTATAATTGACCAATTAATTATAACGGTTTATGTTTAGTTAGCTTACATTATATACTACAATTAAATATAACATTTTATATTCAATTTACGAATTACAGCTAATTCGTCTCAGCTAATATTATTTAATCGTTATTAAATAATCGTCTCATCATCACATTGACTAACCTTTTAGTCAAATACACTGACTAACCTTTTAGTCATATAATTGGGCATCAATATGATTATTTTATCAAATAATCACATCTCTCAAACACATCCTTTAGGTGTGACTTTTAGGGACCAGTTGATCACCGCCATCTGTATGACAATAACGTCAAACTTATCTAGCAAGCCAACCGTTGTTGATAAACGTTAATCAACTGATTATTATACAAAGTATACCCTGTGAACCTACAGAGATGTGCGATAACCGATTCTCATATCCATAATAAATTTCTCCAACAATGTAAACCAATTTGCAAAGTCCGTATTCACAAAGGTCGTAGTTTACAAGTGATCAGTATCAAGAGTGGTTTCCCCGACTAGAGAGTAACTTAACTGATAAACGAATCTTTATTCGAGCATGGCCATGCATTTCAGTTACAGCTCCTCGAGTGGCCCTGAGAAATAACATAACCTGATAAAGGTTGGATATTTTCTTCAACTCGAATCTTGCAGATACAAGCGCAGTATGAAATGACCCAGTAAAAATCTACTTAGCCTCCTGTTACGGTCGACCATGAGAGAGAAACCAAAGTCACCCAAAAACCTGCCTTAATCTCAAGAGACAGTCGATAGTCAAAAGAATCGACTCTAGGAACACTATGGACGTCCTATCCACGACCTGACACCTAATGTTCTGAAACATTTAGGACTCCATAACGTTGTCACAAAATTGTCCTGCGAGGTATCATTATAACTCGCATTGTGATCGATCAGTCCACTGTTTGACTTATGGCTCGTTGAACCCACCATCAATCGACTTCCAGAATATTGCCAGAGTTATTCAGCTCATGTAGGCGATTACGGACCAAACAAATATAATGTAATTCAGTTCACTTTGTGGTGTTCAATGTTGTCAGTACAACCCACATGAAAAACAAAATATAAAACAAAACGATGATTTCATAGATAGTTTTATGAAAAAGATACAGGTGTCTAATCCAAATAAAACAACTAATACAACTCAGGAACACGTTTGATTCCCATGGAAATAACGTGCCCTTCATGCTTATCATATCTCAATGGTTTAGTGAGATGATCTGCGACGTTATCATCCGTAGCAATCTTGTCTATCACTATCTCCCTTTGCTCCACGTAATCTCGGATCATGTGAGCCTTCCGTTGTACATGCCTAGACTTGTTGCTGGACTTAGGCTCCTTAGCGTGGAAGATGGCACCACTATTATCACAATAGATGGTCATCGGGTCATCCGAACTAGGAACTACAATTAGTCCCTGTAAGAATTGACGCATCCATATAGCTTCTTTCGCAGTCTCTGAAGCAGCATAGTACTCAGACTCAGTCGTAGAATATGCTATAACACTTTGTTTGGAGCTTTTCCAGCTGACTGCAGCGCCATTAAGAGTAAAAACGAATCCAGACTGAGATTTCGAGTCATCTCGATCTGTTAGGAAGCTAGCATCTGCGTAACCGATTGCGTATAGCTCAGTGTCACCTCCATAAGTCAATACCCAATCCTTAGTCCTCCGTAGGTACTTAAGGATATTCTTAACAGCCATCCAGTGTGTTTCACCTGGATTGCCTTGGTACCGACTCGTCATACTCATGCATATGCACTTCTGACGTGTGCATATCAATGGCATACATGATCGATCCTATAGCTGATGCATAATGAAATCCGACTCATCGCTCGACCTCTTCCGATTTCTTTGGTGCCTGAGCTTTACTCAAAACTCATCCCAGAAATCATTGGAAGGTTCCCCTTTTGGAGTTGGTCTGCTGAACCTCTCAGAATCTTATCCTAATAAGACTCCTGACTGAGGGAATAACATCCGTCGTGATCTAATCTCGTAGATTACGGATCCCCCAAAATTTCTTTGTGCTTGCCCATATCTTTCATCTGGAAATGGTTCTTTAACGCAAACTTTACCGAAGTTAAAGAGGTATGTCCCATCCCATCAATAGTATGTCATCGACATACTGTTGGAGCCAATGTCCTCCACAGTTAGTGCAATAACATAAATAAATCTCTGTAGGTTCACAGGGTATACTTTGTATAATAATCAGTTGATTAACGTTTATCAATAACGGTTGGCTTGCTAGATACGTTTGACGTTATTGTCATACAGATGGCGGTGATCAACTGATCCCTAAAAGTCACACCTAAAGGATGTGTTTGAGAGATGTGATTATTTGAGAAAATAATCATATTGATGCCTTATTAAATGACTAAAAGGTTAGTCGGTGTTTTTGACTAAAAGGTTAGTCAATGTGATGATGATATAATTATTTAATAATGATTAAATAATGTTAGCTAAGACGAATTAACTGTAATTCGTAAATTGAATATAAAAGGTTATATTTAATTGTTGTATATAATGTAATCTAATTAAACATAAACCGTTATAATTAATTGGAAAATTATAAATATACGGATATTTATAATTAATGATGTATTATAATGTCGGTCTTTGACTAATGACTATTATAATATATTACATTATATTAGAAGCTAAAATGACCGGAAAAAGTGTCCAGATACACTCGGGTTTTTCCGGTCAATGGGTAGTTATTTGAGGAGACTAAATCTCCTCATATAAGACCTAGAATGAGCCGTGAGAATGAGATATAAGAATAAGAAAATTCTAACCTAATTTCTATTCTCACAGTAGCCTCCATCTGAATAGACATCACAACAGACAAAAGTTAACAGTAACTTTTGACAAAAACACAAAACAAAAGGTTAACAGTAACTTTTGAAAACTTCTAGCAATTCAAGGGCATATCTCATACAATCTTGGGTGCAACGATTAGGAGGATATCTACTTTGATATCTCTGTTCTTTACGCAAATTGCTAGGACCGGAGGTTGATTTCTAAATCTATACTCTTACTCTTGTTTTCGTTTATGACTAGTATAATCAAGTTATTACTATTTTGTTATAATCCTATAATAATTGTATTGTGGTAATACCGATTTCTCACAAGTGGTATCAGAGCATAGGCCACGAAATTGTGTTAATTTGATTTCATAAACCGAAACTGTTTATGCCGCTGTGTGTTTGACTCGATCGAGGACTCTAGTGTCTCGATCGAGCAGTTTTTGTGAGTTTTTGGTCGATCGAGTACTTGTTTTCACTCGATCGAGCAGTTTTCTCAATTGTTTGGTTGATCGAGTACTTGTGTTCGCTCGATCGAGCGGTTTTCTCAAAATTTTTGGTCGATCGAGTGATGTTATACTTGATCGAGGTCCCTGTTTGTCGACTAGGAAGAATTAGTCGATCGAGAGACTTTATTATTTAATTTCTTCTCGATCGAGTACTTTACAGAATCGTATTTCCTTTCGTATTCGTTTTCATTTAGATTTATTTTGTTATTTTAATCTGTTAAAATAACATACAATAGATTTGTAGATGTTTTAATTTAATAAAGATTAGATTAAAATGAAAATGGAAATGAAGTTGAATGAATTTATCATTAGAAAGGATATTATTTTTCCCTATTTTGTCGATAAGGACCGTTATACTGAAGAAAAATTTTTGCCGAAAAATTTATGCCGGAAAAAAAAAATCCGTTTTTCGTGTTCAAGTTTTTGGCCTTTAATTGTACATCATTCGGATTGTGTATAATTAATGTGAAACGGTTCACATATGCTTAATATCTTACATTTTAAAGCAGTTTGAAATGTTTAGGATAATTCATTTTATCAGTAAAATGAATCGGGATTGTAATTAATGTGGGTAATTACAGAATCACCACATAATTATAATCTATGTTGAAAGGGTGGTTTGGATAATAAAACATCATAATATATGTATTATGTCTTGAATGTTTTATTTTAGTTGGTGCTTTTATAATGTTTTTGGATTGTTTGAATGAATTTTAACGTATTTTTACAATCAGTTGTAACTTAGTGTGGCCTTAGTAGATTGTGTTACCGTAATGATGGTAACATAGTCTTGGATGTAATTTGAGATCTTGAGTCTCCATTTTTTAGTTTTGGGTTTTGAAATTAGAATGTAATAAATAGGATCAATGTAATTTTATTTATTGTAATTTCAAAGAAGACTAAAGATGGACATTGGAGCTCACTCCCGCTACATGGACCAAGAAGGGTGATCAAGTCAAGCTTCGAGGGTCCACGCAGTTGGATTCCAAGTTGTATTTCATTCTTTTTGGTAGGATAGGCCACACTAGGACATGTTTTTCCTTTACGTTTTTCATTCTCGTTTACTTTCCATCACATGATAGATATAATTGCATCATATTCCGCCTAAACCAAACCACCTAAACCTAAAATGCATGAAAATGATTCATATAGATTGAATATTTTTTAATCATTGACATACAGATGTCACTCGCTTTTAGGGCCATCACCTTAGTTATATCATTCTCGAGTTGCTAGACATTCGTTCACTTAAAATGAATTTAAGTTAAGATGATGGGACCTTCCCCTATAAATTAAAATTGAGACTACTCTTTATAGGGAAAACTACTATGAGCCCCTTCTTCGTCGGAAGTCATAATATGACCCCTTCTACGTTGGGTAAGTAGTGAGTGCTGACCTATTTTATCTCAACATTATAGTACGAGTAATATCTCGTGATTATGATGGACTAAAGATAGAATTTACAGAAATTTATCGACCAGGAATTCTAAAAGTAGAATTAGCCAAGAGGTTGGCTTATCAATTTACAGAAATTGAGTCTTGGGATCATTTATATAATTCTTAAGGGAGGTCAATTATATAAATGCACGAGTCATCGAATTAAACAGTTTTTCATTAGACTCAAATTTAAAACGATGAAACTTATCATATTTATTTTCTTTTTCCACAGTCATATATTCAGATATAACTGCTAATAACAAAATGGCTGGCCATACTGATGACCCAATGCCAAGTGCCACGCTCGGACGTGAGTCCTGGCTTAGATGTTCCATGGACACTATGAATCCCAATGCCAAGTGCCACGCTCGGACGTGAGTCCTGGCTTAAGATTTTTATGGACAATATGAATCAGTCAACGCGAATGAAGAATAACGGGTCCAACTTTGCAGGACTGGGAGGCGGCATTACGGAATACTGCCATTCATGACGGTAAGTCAAGTACTTGACTGAGCAAACTACCGCAAACAAGGCCCAATGCAGGAGCAAAGAATCAATTTGCTTATAGTGATTCGTTTAAGGAGGCGGGGCGACTAAAGAACGTACTCATCTTTCAATGGAACAAATTGCAAAGGCGATTCATTGAGCCAAGGTACAAACAAGAATTTTCACCACGCGCTATAACGATTTCTCAGAAAGCCTCCGAGGCTGTTTAGCTATGAGCATACGTCGCTCTTTGAAAGCGGAAACTCCAGAGGGCCAAGCAGTTTAGCCCACACATTCTTGACATGATCGAGCATGTCGAGAAACTGGAGGCACTTGGTTGCAAAATCGATGAGAAGATCGTCATAGACCGCGTTCTTCATTCACTTCATGATGGTTTTGCCCTTTTCAGGGCAAATTACTATATGAATGATATGAAGAAGAGTTTTCATCAGCTCCACTCACTCCTTGTACAGACAGAGAGTGATCTGAAATTGAGTGGGAGTCTGAAACAGGACGTTCTCATGATTGCAAACAAGGGCAAAGGTAAGGGCAAGGCTCAGGCCAACCTAGCTGTAGGGAAGCCGAAATTCAAAAGGCCAGGGCAAGGCAAGAGTGGGCCTGGTGAGACTAGCGGTAGCTCACAAGGCAAGACAAAGAGCGATGAAGGTAACGTGGAGTGCCACCATTGCCACAAGATTGGGCATTGGAGGAGGAACTGCCTCGTGTACCGAGAGGACATTAAAGCAGGCCGCGTCTCTCATGTTGGTATGTCTTCTTCTTTTATTCATATGATTGAGATCAACCATGCAAGTTTCGGAACTTGGGTACTAGATACTGGTTGTGGTTCTCATCTGTGCAATCATTTGCAGGGCCTAAGAAACATCACAACTCTCGCAAGGGGTGAGGTGGACCTGCGAGTGGGGAATGGAGCAAGAGTAGCTGCCGTTTCAGTGGGAACATATGTAATCCAACTCCCGAGTGGATTTGAGTTATTTCTGAATAACTGTTACTATGTATCCAGTTTATCTAAAAACATTATTTCTGTTTCCGTACTTGATAAGGACGGTTTTTCGTTTGTAATAAAGGATAATAGCTGTATTTTCTCTTTAAACGAAATGATTTATGGTAAAGCAGTTTCCATGAATGGGTTTTATGTTTTAGATCAAACCACAGATATATTGCATGTGAGTAGTAAGAAAGCAAAGGTTGGTGACAAAGATCAAACCTATTTATGGCATTGTCGTATGGGACACATAAATGAAAAACGCGTGAAGAAGCTCATTGATAATGGGACTATCTCCCCATTTGACTATGAATCTTTTGGCACGTGTGAATCATGTCTCATAGGCAAAATGACTCGAATTTCCTTCAAAGGGGTTGAAATGCGCGCTGCTGACCTATTAGGACTCATACATACTGATATGTGTGGACCTATGTCAATCAACGCTAGAGATAGCTATAGATATTTTATCACTTTCACGGACGATTTAAGTAGATATGGATATGTCTACTTAATGAAGCATAAAAGTGAGTCCTTTGACAAGTTCAAGGAATTCCAGAATAAGGTTGAAAACCAACTGGATAGAAAGATTAAAGCACTACGTTCAGATCGTGGTGGCGAATATCTTTCGAATGAGCTTGATCAACACCTCAAAGACTGTGGTGTAGTACTACAGTTAACTCCACCTGGAACACCACAATTGAATGGGGTGTCCGAACGGAGAAATCGAACATTACTTGATATGGTTCGATCCATGATGAGTCACACGGTTGTACCTGATTCATTGTGGGGTTATGCTCTTTTGTCAGCTGCTTTAATACTTAACCAAAGAGTCCGTTTAAAAGCTGTAGACAAGACCATATGATTTTAGGAAGGGGAAAACGGTCCCTAAATGGTCCGTTACTGGTTTTGGGGTTTGCGAAGCTGATGTCAATGGAGACCTGACGAAAGCAGGCCCACGATCGGTCAAGACATACTTTATTGGTTATCCAAAAGGGATGTTTGGTCATTACTTTTACTCGCCTACCGAACATCGAGTTTTAGTTGCGGCTAGTGCGACGTTCTTAGAGAAAGAATTTCTCGAGAATAGGACAGGTAATGGAACCTTCGAACTGTCGGAGATTCAAGAACCAACAACCGAGCAACCAATGGAGGAAACTATTCCTTCATCACCAGCTGCGGTTAATATTCCTTTGGAACCTAGGAGGTCGGGTAGACACTCTATTCCTCCAGACAGATACATTGGTATGGTCGAGGAGAATGAGAGTGATGACGTTTTACTCCTAGAGAGTAACGAACCCGCTACCTATAAAGGTGCCATGACATGTTCCGACTCTAAGCTATGGCTTGACGCCATGCAATCCGAGATGGACTCTATGTATGAGAATGACGTATGGGATCTGGTTGACTTACCTGATAAGGTTCGGCCTCTTCCGTGCAAATGGCTTTACAAAATAAAGCATTTTGTAGAAGGACAACCAGATACCTATAAGGCACAACTAGATCGAAGCTTGACTTGATCACCCTTCTTAGTCCATGTAGCGGGAGTGAGCTCCAATCTCCATCTTTAGTCTTCTTTGAAATTAAAACAAATAAAATTACATACTAATTTCAAAACCCAAAACTAAAATAATGGAGATTCGAGATCTCAAAATACATCCAAGACTATGTTACCATCATTACGGTAACACAATCTACTAAGCCCACACTAAGTTACAACTGATTGTAAAAATACGTTAAAGATTCATTCAAACAATCCAAAACATATTATAAAAGCACCAACTAAATAAAACATGCAAGACATAATACACTTATTACGTTGTTTTATTATCCAAACCACCCTTTTAACATAGATTATAATTATGTGGTGATTCTGTAATTACCACATTAATTACAATCTCGATTCATTTCACTGATAAAATGAACTATCCTAAACATTTCAAACTGCTTTAAAATGTAAGATATTTAGCATATGTGAACCGTTTCACATTAATTATACACAATCCGAATGATGTACAATTAAAGGCCCAAAAAAAAACTTTGTACACTGCAAAAAACCAGTAAATATTTTTGGCAGAAATTTTTTTCGGCAAAATGGTCCTTATCGACAAAATAGGGAAAAATTAATATCCTTTCAAATGATAAACTCATTCAACATCATTTCCATTTTCATTTTAATCTAATCTTTATTAAATTAAAACATCTACAAATCTATTGTATGTTATTTTAACAGATTAAAAATAACAAAATAAATCTAAATGAAACCGAATACGAAAGGAAATACGATTCTGTAAGGCACTCGATCGAGAAGAAATTAAACCATTAAGTCTCTCGATCGAAAAGAAAACGTGTCGATCGAGTATACTGTTTACTCGATCGACTAATTCTTCCTAGTCGACAAACAGAGACCTCGATCGAGTATAAACATCACTCGATCGAGACACTCAAGTTCTCGATCGAGCGAACAAGCTTCTCGATCGACCCAAAAATTTGAGAAAACAAAACTTCTCGATCGAGACATACAAGAACTCGATCGAGACAAAAACTCTCAAAAACTTCTCGATCGAGACAAACACACGGCGGAAAAAACTGTTTCGGTTGATGAAATCAAATTAAAACAATTTCGTGGCCTAAACTCTGATACCCCTTGTGGGAAATCGGTATTACCACAATACAATTATTATAGGATTATAACGAAAAAGCAATAACTTGATTATGCGAGTCATAAACGAAAACAAAGAAAAAAAGAGATTTAGAAATCAACCTCCGGTCCTAGCAATAGGCGTAAAGAACAGAGATATCAAGGTAGATATCCTCCTAATCGTTGCACCCAAGATGCTCCGAGAAATACCCTTTTCCTTTGCTAGAAAGAGAACCTCTTACACGATCTCACTGATGAGAAGGAGGTTTTGTGTTTTGTGAAAAGTTACTGTTAACTTTTTGTCTTGTGTGAATGATAGAGAGGCAGAAGTGAGAAAATGAATTAGGTTAGAATTTTTCTTCCTTACTCACTTGTCTCACGGCTCATTAGGGTTTATATGAGGAGCTTTTGTCTCCTCAAAATAATTACCCATTGACCGAAAAACAGAGTGTATCTGGACACTTTTGTTTCGGTTATCTTAGCTTCCAATATAATGTAATATATTATAATCGTCGTTTGTCATGGACCGACATCACTATAATACATCATTAGTTATAAATATCCGTATATTTATAACTGGCCAATTAATTATAACGGTTTATGTTTAATTAGCTTACATTATATACAACAATTAAATATAACATTTTATATTCAATTTACAAATTATAGTTAATTCGTCTCAGCTAATATTATTTAATCGTTATTAAATAATCGTCTCATCATCACATTGACTAACCTTTTAGTCAAATACACTGACTAACCTTTTAGTCATATAATAGGGCATCAATATGATTATTTTCTCAAATAATCACATCTCTCAAACACATCCTTTAGGTGTGACTTTTAGGGACCAGTTGATCACCGACATCTGTATGACAATAACGTCAAACTTATCTAGCAAGCCAACCGTTATTGATAAACGTTAATCAACTGATTATTATACAAAGTATACCCTGTGAACCTACAGAGATTTATTTATGTTATTGCACTAACTGTGGAGGACACTGGCTCCAACACTCTGGTATTTGCTCCTCAAGACGAATCATGTCATCAACACATATTGAAGACGAACATAAATCTCGAAAAAATTGACTTATCTCAACAATTGCATTCCACACAGGAGTGGGGAGGAGATGTCTCAAAGATACAGGTAATAATCGTTCCATGAAGATATGACAATCATGACTTTTCAAGCCTTGCAACTTTAGCTCCTTCATATCAACACATCGACTAAAATCGGATGCATATCCGTCAGGAAATTTTAACTTTCTTAACCACTCACATAAGACCTTCCTTTGAGCTTTGTCAAGTGTAAAAATAGATTTTGGCTTAGACTCATCGCTACGAATGTGAAGATTGGGACGATGGCAAATTGTCTTCAAATCTTCTCGTGATTTAACAGTATCACAAGTCTTTCCCTTTACATCCATAATCGTGTGAATCAGTTGCTCAAATAAATTCTTTTCTATATGCATTACATCCAAATTGTGCCTAATTAACATCGTCTTCCAATAAGGAAGATCCCAAAAAATGCTTCTTTTAAACCAACCAATTTTCTTCTTCTTCAGCTCATCCGTCTATGCTTTAGTACAATCAATAGTACGTGACAAATCACAAAACCATATCCCACACCTTATCCCCCGGAAGTCGATCTAAAGCATGATTCCGCTCCACTTTACCTTTTCTGAAAGCTTTTTTGTTGCTCCTAAAGGCATGCCCCTCCGGTAAGAATTGTCTATGACAATCAAACCAACTCACTTTTTTGGAACAAGATAGCGAAAATGCTTTGCTTTGGTACATGCAACAAGGACATGCCTTTTTTCCCGCGGTAGACCATCCAGATAGCATACCGTAGGCGGGAAAATCATTAATGGTCCACAATAATGAAGCTCTTAGTTGAAAATTTTGCTTTAAAGACACATCATATGTTTGCACACCTACTTCCCACAATTGTTTCAATTCTTCCACCAAAGGTTGCAAATAAACATCTAAGGCGGTTTTTGGATTATCAGGACCAGAAATAATTAGTGACAAGAAGATGAATTGTTTTTTCATACATAACCAAGGTGGTAAGTTGTATGGAGTGACCATTACGGGCCAAGAAGAGTACTTTCTACCAAACTGGCCAAATGGAGCAAAACCATCCGTACAAAGGCCAAGTCGCACATTACGGGGTTCCTCAGCAAAGTCGGGGTAAAGCATATCAAACCGCTTCCATTCCTCTCCATCACTCGGATGACACATCTTTCCCGGAGTACGAGGATTTTCCTTGTGTCATCTCATTTGCTCGGCAATGTTTTTGGTAGCAAACATTCTTTGAAGTCTAGGAGCTAGAGGAAAGTAAGTTACGGGATTTTCGGGTATTGGTTTCTTACTCTTTTCACCTCTTTTTTTTTTCATTCTTTCCCTTTTTACCCTTCAAGACAATACTTCCCTCAATTGTCTTATATCTAGCCTTTTCACATTTACTACACTTGTCAAGCAAAGCATCATCCTTCCAAAAGAGCATACATCCATCGGGACATGCATCAATCTTGTAATGCGGAAGTTGTAGACCTTTCACTACTTTTTTGGTATTGTAGAATGATCGGGTCATGACATTATTACCGGGGATAACATCCTCAATCAAAGAAGCAATGCCATCAACACAAGTAAATGGCAAATTGTACTCACATTTCAAAGTTACTATCCTAGAGGCGGCTTCTAACAATGACATTTTGCTCCCTTCATATAATGGTTTTTCACTCGCCTTTAACATATCAAAAAAGGCTTTTGCTTGTGGGTGTGGTTCTTCTTCACTCATTGGTATATGATCATTATTGAAAATATTAGACTCAAATGCATCAACTACCATATCTCTATATGGGTTCTCATTTTGTGGGATTTGAGATTGTTCGGGAAGTGAAAAAAATGATTCTCCCTGAGAAATCCAATTGTAGTAGTTTGGACAAAACCCGTTTGTATAAAGATGTTCTTGAACCTCAATGTCATGTAGATATTTCATGTTTTTGCATTTAATACAAGGACACCTAAGTTTCTGTACTACTAAATCATACTCGTCTTGTTGTCTAGCAAATTCAATAAACTCGGCAACCCCCTTTATAAATCTAGCGGTAGGACGTCTTTTCTTATCAAGTCTTTCTTCGTACATCCATGTACGCTCCAATCTCTTCATTTTAATCTAAACATTAACCAACACAACAAGTACAAAAAATACTAACACTAATCAAAACCCCAAATATTAACAACACTAACACAAACAATCATATTTATCAAAACCTTAATACGAAATACACTAACACAAATCAAAATCATCAATACTAACAAAATAATCTAATAACACTAATATTATTAACATACTAAAACTAATCAAAAAACACTAACCAAAACCCCTATACTACCAACACTAACACAAATCATGAAAATTATCAAAACCCCATTACTAACAACACTAACCCAAATCAAAATTAACAATACCAACAAAATTAATACTAACAACACTAATAATATCAACAACACTACCACTAATCAAAAACCCCCAATTAATCTAAGGATTCAAATTACAACAAACATTTAACATCTAAACCAATAATCATCACAAATGTTTATATAAACATATAAAATCAACTAAATACAAGTAGAAATCACAAATTAAACAAACTAACTAAATTAATTGAAGGATGAAATTAGAACAAATATACCTTCACCAATTAGAAGAAACAAAGCAACACAAGAAGAAAGAAAGCACAAAGATCCGGTGGAGCTAGTGTCGGAGTGGTGGTCGGAGTGGTGGTTGAGGGAGTGGAGTAGTGGTGGTGGCGATTTTGTAGAGGGAATAGGGGTTTTCGGGTTTTTTGAAGAAAATTGGGGAAAGTAGAGTGCGGAAGAATTGTGCGTGTTCTGGAATAATAGCCAATTTGGCGACTGATCTGGTAGTCGCCAAATTGGCGACTGATTTCAGTCGCCAAATGGCTTATCAGTCGCCAATTTGGCGACTGATTTCAGTCGCCCGAGTTTTTTTGATAAAATTCTGAGTCTTTGTTTCAGTCGCCAATTTGGCGACTATTTTCAGTCGCCCGATTCTATTTTCAGTCGCCAAATTGGCGACTACTAGTATCAGTCGCCTTATTACAGTCGCCTGAAACAAGATTTCTTGTAGGGTGTTTTTCTTAATAATCATAAATATCATTAATGGTATAATAGTAGGTCTTGCTTGTGACGGGTCGGATCTTGCGACGGGTATTTTGTGAGAGGAAATGGGTAGAGGGGACAAGGTAGGCACCCCCCATGTGCTTCTCCACTCACTCTTGATGGGTATTTTGTGAGAGAATATGGTACCCGTCCTAAGCTTAAGACGGATACCCCCGTCTTAAATGAGAATTTGTGATGGTATAATTAGTTAATAATATTAACTTCCTAAATTAGCCTTTAAGACTATTTAGTTTGAAATTCAAATTTTGATATAGAGAAAGCAAAATTATAAAGTAATTTACAATAATGTCATCCGTGGCGCTATCTCATTTTCCTTAAATTATTATAAAATTGTCCTATTAACACAAAATTAGGATAGCATCTTCCAAATGATACGGAGTACATTGCATCTCAACCCTACAATTTGATCCAACGGTCCATATCTCAAGATTCCTCACGTCCCTCCTTAAGACCACCAAACACACATTGGTTCCCTACTATAAATACAAGAAGCTCCAACATGCATGCAATTATAACCCAAACTACACACACATATATACACAATACTTCAAAAATAATCACATATATACTATTAATCTACTAAATTTAATTTAATTGGAGAATTCATATTAAGAAGATAAATTAAAATGAGTGGTAATTATAGACAAAGAAAATCTTCTAGTAATTCATTTTCATTTTTTTCTATGTTTAAATCAAAGAGGTCTAATGTTTCAAGAAAAGTAGAAGCATACAATAATTGGGAAGAAGCACCAAGAAGAAAGGTATTCCGTAGTGATGAAGATAGAGGTTATTGGGTGGGTGAACCCGGTATCGACCGAAAAGCTCAAGATTTCATTGCTAGGTTTCATGAAGCTCATCGTTTTGAAGCTCAAACTTTGGCCATTCCTAATAACTAATGAGATTCAATATTGTAGTTTTAGAAAGATTATATATCTTTCTTTTCAACCTTGTTTTCTCACAAATTAAATACGTTGAATAATATTTATTTTATTTACATTGATGACAAATAAAAATAGTTGTAATCATAGTGGGATGGGCATTGTCCGTCTTAGCTTCCGACGAATAGTGCTTAGTGAGACGAGTTGTACTCTGTATATGATTGTGTGAAAGTCGGACCACGTTGAAAAGAGAAGATTCATAATAACAGTGCACGTGAGAGTGGTGCTACATGCATCATGCATGTAACTAGAAAGCTAGCTAGGTTTAGTCCTCTTGAACAATGGAGTGTCATTCTTGCTTCCTAAATTTTACTCCCAATTTTTTTTACTCCCGTGTTCGTCTTAGTCAATAATCTACATTTACTATATTTTTGTCTCAAAAAATAAAATAAACGTAAAAGAGAGACCCTTTCTATAAGCAATGAAAATCAAATTGTATAATTAGGATTACTGTTTTTTTTATCATAACGTATTTGGAAACGAACTGTATAGGTTAGAGTTAATGAAATAATACTACTATATTAAAAATGATACGAAGTACCTTTTTTTTTTTTTTTTTACTATTGTACAGACCCTTTGTGATAAAAAACTTCAAAATTTTAAGTTTCAAATATTCAAATTTATCTTATACCATTACTCATTCACCTTTGTTGAGATTTTTCACCTCCTATAAGTACAAATATTGACTCCCTCAATTGTATGCAAAGCATTAAGTAGTTTAGGGGTCTCTAATCCCCTTTATTTGTAATATAAATGAACGCTATGTAGTATAAGTTTTATTTTTTTTATGAAATTTTATTGTTGTTAAAAAAATTTATTGTATGCAAAGCATAACAAAAAAGCCATTTAGTGAATATAATATGGATCAAGCAAGAAGTTATAACATTGGTTATTAAAAGTAATGTACTTACCACCAACTCTAAATAAAGAATTGAAAATATCATTATTTAAGCAAAGTTGATGGATATCAATATCATTCGATGCTTGATTAATTATTAGATGTAAAATGTAGATCATGATTATCACATTGATTATTATTATGAGAAAAGAAAGCTTGATACTCGTTCTTTGTGGAAATGGCAAAGTGGCTTTAAGGTCATAGAATATAATCTATAAAGACATGTTCAATTAGAGTTTCTTATTATTCATTCTATCAAAGTACATACGATAATTCTTTCCCACTTTAGTTGGAATTCTAATACGAAATATCAAAATGAATTTAAAAGTAAGATTTAACACCCAATTGGCCGACTCTAACTAGTTATTAGATCGATATAAGTGAATGAATCATACAAAGTAAGTTTTAAACTCAAAATCTTAAGCTCATAGTTGAGACTAGTTAATGATCTTATATTTTAACAAATTAAACTAAAGGTCATAACTTAATGAGTTACATGTTGTAGTAAGACCTGCTAAACGGGCCGTTAATCGATTCAGTTTCAGATCGGGTTAAATCAGTTCGATTTAAATTGGTGTGATATGATCTAAGTTTCGATTTCACTTTGATTTCGATTAGTTTCAATCCGGTTAGCCACTTTAACCGGTTTATGCTATTTCGAGTTAATTACGTGCGGTTCAGGTTGGATCTATATCAGTGCATGCATAGAGTTTCGGGTCATAATTATTTTGAGTTAAAGGTAAAAAAAAATAGATTACATGTATTTTATGCTATTTCGAGTTAAAAGATTAAGGCACTTCAATTATTTTCCCGCTCACAATGTTGTAATCTCGGTAGGGTCCACTGTTTGCAATTTTTGCTTAATTAAATAAATCTCAGTAGGGCCCACTATTTTGCTATATTTGCTTAATTGATATCTTTAACGAACCAAAATTAGCTAAAAAAGCCAGACGGGGGCCACGCATGGAAATATTGCTAAATTATCGTAATATTTGCTTAAGATTACTCAAATTTTGTTCATATTTACACAAATGACACATAAAATGATACTTGCTGAGATTTTGTAATCTTTGCTGAAAATGAAAATTGTGCTGAAAATTTCCCATAGTTAGACAAATTTAGGCAAATCATATATAATTATATCCATATTCAATTATACATATCTTATCTTAAAAATTGAACTTAAAAAATTATAATAAAACTCAAAACTAAAATATATAAAAGCTCAATTACATTTTAATTTTGTAATAAAAAAATTAAAATGTAACTCATAAATAATAATTACTATATAATAATATTAAATTAAAAGTATAATTAGTTTATATAACTAATTTAGTTGAGAACACTCCTATACAATAAACAATCTCAAAAATTCCGAGCTTTATCAAAATACAATGATGATATATACATGTTCGATAATAAACAAAGAACTAATGAAAAAGCAAAATAAATATGGGTTTTTTTTATCAGAAAATAAATATTTATAATTCGACTCTATCGATTTTGCTATTATCGGTTCGGATATATATACATGTTTGATTATTATTGAATTCGGTCCAGTTTCAGTTCGATTTGAATCAAGTCGGCTTTCGATTACTTGAAGTTACTCATATTTGGTGTTTGACTGGTTATCAATACAGTTCATTTTGATCAGTTTTCAGGTTTATGATCACTTTGCCCGGTTTAGTTGTCACCTTAGTAATAACAAAGATGATTAATACTTCCTCCATTCAACTCCACTCTACCACTTTCATTTTTGCACACTATTCATGAGTCGGCATCTAATTGCAATTTTCTCTCAATATATAAGTGACAATATATTCATGTGTGATCTTGTTTGATTCGTCTTTACGAGTACATTATTAATATCCAATTTTTATAATTTTTGCAAACACGTAGCTAACGATATTTACCGCGTAAAACACGTCTCGGCAAACGTGAAAAAATTATTTGGTAGAGTGGAGTTGAATGGAGGAAGTATGATTTATGTATGACTGTCAATTTATCCAGTACGCACTTGATCATATATATATATATATATATATATAGAGCTTAGTTCAATTGAGTCCACCATTTTCTTAGAGTCCTTGAGTCCTCATCCTAGCCATTGGATGAGGGAGATGGATGGCTGAGATTTGGGAGATTAAAAAATATATTTATCACTAATTAATTACCTATGCACTAATTAATTAACTTTCTCTCTCTAGCTTTACATTAATCACTTTTTAAACACTTTTAAGCACTTTTTGAGCACTTTTTAGTTGTTGAGATTTATGAGTGTAACTTTGATGCTTGCGAGTGTAACTCTAATGTTTTAGAGTGTAACTTTAAGTCTTTAAGGCGGTTTGTATACAAAAATTTGAATTTAAACAATTTTAACACCTTACGAGTGTAACTTTAATACTTTTCAAGTGTAACTCTAATATTTTCGAGCGTAACTTTAAATTTTAAAGACGGTTTTGATATAATAATTTGAATATATATACTTTTAACATTCTACGAGTGTAACTTTGCTGATTTTCGAGTGTAACTTTAATATTTTTTAGACGGTTTTGTATAAAAATTTGAATTAATATAATTTTGACATTTTACGAGTGTAACTTGGATGATTTTCGAGTGTAACTTTAATATTTTTTTTAAGACGGTTTATTACTTATAAATTTAAATTTGTATAATTTTTTACATTTTACGAGTATAATTCTAAAATTTTAGGAGTGTAACTTAAATTTTTTTTAAGACGGTTTTGTACATCAAAATTTGAATTTATATAATTTTAACATTTTACAAGTGTAACTTTGATGATTTACGAGTGTAACTCTAATATTTTACGAGTGTAACTTTAGTAATTTTAGGTCATTTTGAGTGGAATTTTTTGAATTTTATTACATGTTGAATCTACGTAATTTACTACAAATATATGAGTGTTACTTTAGTCCTCTATGAATGTAACTGTAGTCCTCTATGAGTGTAACTGTAGTCCTCTATGAGTGTAACTGTAGTACTCAATGAGTGTAACTTTAGTCCTCTATGAAAGTAACTATAGTAAAAACTATGTAAAAAGCAAGGTAGATCTATAAAAAGGTAGATCTACAAAAAAAAAATTGAAAACAAGAGTAAAAACTAAAAAAAGAAACAGATCTGACATCAACAAGTGTAACGTTTAAGGTCATTTTGTGTTACTTTAATAAATAATGTGTGTTACTTTAATACAAGATATATGTGACTTTAATAAATAAAATGTTTAACTTTACTAGACGGTGAGTTTAATAAACATTAACAAGTGTAACTTTTAAGGTCATTTTATGTTACTTTAATAGTGTTACTTTAATAAATACTGTGTGTTACTTTAATAAATAAAATGTGTAACTTTAATAAATAAAATGTGTAACTTTAATAGACGATATATGTGACTTTAATAAATAAAATGTGTAACTTTAATAGAGAATTTGTGTTACTTTAATAGAAGTCATTATTACTTGACACCTTTTTTTCAGATCTAGTATTAATAATTAGTGTTACTTTAATAAACGATATATGTGACTTTAATAAAGAATTTGTGTTACTTTAATAGATAATATGTGTTACTTTAATAGATAATATATGTTACTTTAATAGACGTCAACATTTGACACATTTTTTTTAAATCTGAAAAAAAAATAAAAGAAAAACAAACAAAACCAACAAGAAAACCAAGATCTAACACCAAGAAGTGTAACTTTTAAGGTCATTTTTATACAAATATTATGTAACTTTAATAAAAAAAAATATGTTACTTTAATATACGATATATGTGACTTTTATAAATAAAGCGTGTAACTTTAATAGAGAATGTTGTTACTCTTATAAAAGATACGTGTGACTTTAAAATAGAATATGTGTTACTTTAATATATATGACTTTACTCGGGGCACATACATCGACACACCTTTTTCAAATCTGAGTAAAAGAAGAAGAAAAAAAAATAAAGACACATACATACACATACACATACACATACACATACACATACACATACACATACACATACACATACACATTCATATTGGGTAGAAGGGAAAAAAAGAAAAAAGAAAAAGAAAATGGAAAATAAAGACAATGACACAGGAACTAAAAGGGGAAGAGAAAAAGAAAAAAAAGAAGAAAAGACAACAACAATAACGACACCCACCCAAGACACTAACCCTCCACCCACGACCCCAACGCCCACGGCCCACGGCCCACCACCCACGACCACCCCCCTCACCGGACAGCAGCAGGAAATCCCCAACCACCCCACAACTTCTAAATCTGGAAAAAAAATGAGAAGAAGATGGAGGAAAGAAGGAGGGAGGAGGCCGGTGGTGTTGTTGGTGCTGCTGTCCGGTGAGGAGGGAGGTCGCAGAGTGGCGGCTGGAGGGAAGAAGAGGAGGCCGGTGGTGGGTCAGAGAGGAGGCAGCGAAAAAGGTGGTCGGGTGCGGTGGTTTGAGGTGGTAGTTTTCAGATCTGCTTTTTTTTATGTTTGGTGATGGGTTTTTTCAGATTTAATTTTTTTGGTGGTTTTAGGTGGGTAGGAGTTATGTGGTAGGTGGTGGGTGGTTGATGTGGTGGATAAGAGGCGGTGAGCGTCGAGGGTGGTTGTGGGGAGTGATTTATTTGGGTGGTGTCGGTGGGTAGTGGTGGTTGTGTGATGTTGTGTGAGAATGGAGGATGAATGAATTAATTGGGATTTTTGATTTATTTGAGTTTTAGAGAGATGGGAGTAGGAATATTATGTGAGATGAAAGAGAAGTGATTGTGAGGAAAATCTTTTATAGTGAATTAGTGAGGTTTAGTGATTAATTAATGAAAACTAGAGAGAAGGTGATATTAATCATAATTTTGGAGTATCAATCTTAGCCATCCATATCCCCATATCCAATGGCCCTAAAAAGGACTCAAGGACTCTAAGGAATGGGGTGGACTCAATTGATCTTTGCTCTATATATATATATATATATATATATATATATATATATATATATATATATATTGGTGACCCGATGATGCAAGTTTCATATTATTATCAAAAAGAAATGTTTTTTTTTTTAAAACAAATACTCCTTTTAAATATACGATGCATTATATTTTGTTATGTTATGTTCCATCACAATTCACGATCACACTTTCTTCGGTTTCCTTTTTGTTTCCACGTTCCCTAAACAAATTGGAAGTAGGTGAGATATGTGTCATATTCACATACGAGTATCTTTATTAAAAGTTGCTACTTGAATTGCACGTAGCCGTAGATATATATAGGCGTACTTACAAACGAAATAGTACGACCAACTTGTACTAACACATTTAATTTGTGCTCATATTTATACAACAATCAATGTCTTTGAGCTTTATATTTTGTCGGGGATTTTACATAATGTGTCCAACAAGTTATTATGTGAAAAATTTAACAAGTGCATGTGTCTTAAACTTTGAACTAAATTAAACTTAAAAACTAAAAAAATTAAGTTATCTACTATATACTAATCCACAAACATTTAGAGGGCTCTTATTGGTTGAAAAAAAAATTCACTTTTTTTCACTTTTTTACAAGTGGGACCCACACCTTTTTCTTAATGATTTAATTACTCTCTCTCCAAACTAAACTAACTAATTTCTAGATATCTACAATTCTAACCTTTCTAACAATCCATAAACGCATATGATAAGCTATATAAACTATACAAATATACAAATCCACATAGTCTTCTTACCGCAAACAAATGATTATAGTGTGTATGTATTACAATTTACAAATGATTATATAAATGTCGTTGCGACTCGGGTATTACGAATGAGGTAAAATATGTTTCATGTCGTATGAGTTGTGAGTTGGGTTAATGTGAGAGATCTCACAATAAGCCTTTACGTAACACGGTATATTAAAAATTATAAGTGTGTGAAATAGCTAATTATATAATTAAAAAGTTTTGATTTTGAATTTAAAAGGGATAATTAATTAGTCATAGATTACTATATATGCTAACGAATACTCTGTACGGTGAAAATTACTAATTAAATTATTAAGAAAAAGGTGTGGGTCCCACTTGCAAAATAGTGAAAAAAAAGTGAATTTTTTTCCAACCAATTTAAGAGCCTTCTAAATGTTCTCCTTTAGTATATAATAGATGTGTAATTATTGATCATTAACATAATGAATAAAAAAAATATTCTGTCATCCCGCTTAATTTATTTTTATTACTTATAATAAATAGCATTATTTTATTTTACTATATTCAATTTTTTAAAAATGTTTATAAATTATGTAATTAACTTGACTTACACTCAATAATAGTGATTAATATTTTAAATAATAATCATGTATTCCGTACAATTTTGTGTTAAATATTTAATCCCGTGCAAATTTGCACGGGTTTAAAACTAGTGATTCAATTATTTCAATTGGATGGACAAAATAACCATAAATGCATACCGTGAGAATCTACATCAAAGGCAATGATTAGACACAACACTAATATACATTGATCAATTAACTATGAAGACAAATGTCAAAATTATCGCTTAATTTAAGTAAAACCCGAAACAGGTTTGCGAACATCATTTCTATTTAATGTTCACTGGTAAGACGAAGATAGTTATTTTCTCTAATTTTAGAGGAAAGCAAACTTTGGCCCTAGTATTGTAGAAAAATATAAGAGAAGAAATAAGGAAAATGATGAACATATTGGAAAATAAAGTATATGACAGAGAAAATGAGGTGTCAAAAAAATAGAGAAATAATGATAAAATAAGAGGAATATAACCTCCTCTCTCATGCTCATGGTCATAAAACAGTTGATACTACAATATGAATAACATCCCTAATATTGTAATTTGTAAACACCTTAAACTACAATGTGCTTTACATGAATAGCATATAATTCAACAGTAAGTCTCCCTTGTGACGGGTCGGACCTTGCGACAGGTTTTTCCTCTAACAAAATGGGTAGAGGGAACATGTGGGGCACCCCCCATGTGATTCCCCTTTTCCCTTAAATGGGTCATTTGTGAGGGAAAGTGGTACCCGTCGCAAGCTTGTGACGGATACTGCCCGTCACAAACAAGAATTTGTGATCATTCAATTATGCATCATTTACCATACATACATACTTATTAATTAATCTAGCCAGATTCACACATTAAAACTAAATACCACGCCATTAATATTATACTTCTTTTACATTCTTTATTTATTTACCTTCAATTAAAATATAACCTACTCTAAAACAAATGATTGAGAGTGATGAAGTAAACAAATGACTGAAAGTGATACAAAACTCAAACAACCACTCTAAAACACTCTATACTTGTCCATGAGCTTTTTATAGAAGAATATCACAAGTTTTTTTTCTCTAAAAAAATTGGGGTGCCCACCGTGTATAATCCGCTCTTCGCGGGTTCTCTAACGAGGAGGTAAACAGCTGGCTAAAAAATCTGCTTCATTCTCATTGACAGGGATCAAATCCCTGACGTCATGGTTAATGGATGGGGTGGTCGAGCAACTACCACACCACACCCATTTAGTTAGAATATCACAAGTAAGGGTGAGCAAAACCTGGTACCCGATACGGTTTTAAAAACCGTATCGGGTACCCGGTTTTTCTAAGGCCAAAAATTAATACCCGGATACGACCCGGTTTAACCGGGTACCCGGTTTCCGTATACTCGGTTAAACCGGGTACCCGAAAACCGTATACCCGGATCCGGTTTAATTAATAATGGTCAAAACTCAAAATTTGTTTTCACAAAATTAGTTACGACCCATTACTAGAATGCCCATATAATCTAAGAGGCCTATTATTACGAAATATAACTACTTGCAAAATTAGTTTTAAGATACCAAAATGCAAACTTTCATCGCTTCACATAAAACTTTAACACTCACAAAGTAGTTACATACATTGCAAGTTTCACATCTAATGATTGACCCACAACGATTCACACAAATAGTACATATCAAACCCAAATTTTCATATACAACTTATTTTTTTGTTATTTTTAATTAAACCGTATCAAAAACCGTATACCCGGTTTTTATTTTCCCCGACCCGGACCCGATACGATTTTTAAAAAACCGTATCGTATACCCGGAAATTTGTATCGTGTACCCGAAAATCCGTGTAATTAAAACCGTTATACCGTATCGTATATGTATATTAAAACCGTATCGTATATTTTTGCTCAGCCCTAATCACAAGTATGTGATATAGGAGTATAGAACACAGAAATGAATAAGAAGGGAAAATGATTCTAGTTTCCATTAGAAGATACTTCAATTCACCACTCTTTAATTTCCTTGTCTACATTTTAGAACTATATAATTCTCCCCTATATATTCGCAAAAAGCTCAAATGGAAGGAAGTAGTGAAATTTGACAGGCTGTATATATGTGGTTTTTCTTTGTGAGCCATCCAAATATTACATACTACACTACTACACTCTTTTGAATGATACTCTTCCCACCTTTCTTTATGTTCTTGCCTTTTTTAAATTGTACCTTAGCTTGATTATTGTAGCTAGCTACCTCAAAGTTTTGGACTATATATTGATTTATTATTGACAATGAAATATATATATATATATATATACCGATGCTAACTCGCTTGTGCACTCACACTTAAAAGCGACGGGTTATTAAAAAGCGAGTACACTACTTCAAATACAAACTTAATCGGATAACTGAGCACATTACTATTCTCTTTATCCTAGTCAATAGTTTACCTTAGCTTTATTTTGTGAAGAGTTAATAAAGCACATGTAAACTACTGACCAGGAGGAGGAAGTAGCAAACATAGACTGTTATAACAGAAACGAGAAAAGACAGATTAAAAATAATAAAGACAACAACGCACAGATTTACGTGGTTCACTAACAGTGTGTTAGCTACGTTTACATGGCAGAAGATATGAGAGTTTTATTAATGTTGAGAAGTTTTACAGAGTTTTCAGATTTAGAATGTTATGATATGCACAATAGTTAGGGTTAGGCTTAGAGAACTCTCTAAGAACTAATATAGAAAACTTAGAAAGACCCAAAACAGACCATAGGTCCAAAGCAGATTACTAGCCCAAACAGATTTAACAGATACTCGAAATGACAACTAAACCTATTCAAGGCATAAATCCAACATAAACAGTGTACAAATCAGGTGATTAAATACGAGTTGGGCAGAATATGCGCTGGATGTACGTGAATTTTTTTTTGATCCAAGGACAAGTGAGTTAGCGTGTTAACGGACTAATTCAAACATTTGTAAATTTTACTTGTAAATAATCTACACTTTCGTAGTTTACAACTTTACATGTATATAAACCATGTTATATGAATATTTGGGATAAAGAAGTAGTACATGATCATGCAGTTTGAAACTTTTATCATAATCACTTGATCCAATCTTATACAACAAGCATAAATATACATTATTTTATCAAGTGGTAATTAACTTTAATGTTACTTTGCACATTCGTAATTCTTCTTCAAATAAACCATGTATTATTTATTGGATAAAAGTATGAATTAACTCTCATATATTCCTTCCTAGCTATATAGTAAATTTATATATATAGGACTGCATGATACTCCATTTTCAAAAGTGGTTTTTCTTTTTTAATGACTATAATCAATCATATAATACTAGTTGTAAGAAAATCCAAAGGTTATCTTCTCTTTGACACTTCATACTTGCTTCTACATAAGAACATTCTATTGAGGGGAAAAATTAAACTATAGACTATTTTGAACTTAAAAATATGCCTTGCATTAAAGTTTTAAATCCCTTTTACTAACTATCAAGTGAGAATACGTATTCATGACGTGGATCTTGCACGGACCAAGGCTATGCTCGGATCAACCCGGGATTAACGGACCTAAAGTATAACGTATCCTGTGAAGAAAACACTTGCTTGGACCAAACGTCATCTGAGGACCTGACGAGTGCTGAGCCGAGCATGGGGGGGGGGGGCATGAGGCCTTGAAGAAACTCAATATTCCTACATGTGAGTTGTCCCACATTAATAAAAGATGAGATACTTCACCGCAAGGGATTACTTCCTCTACTACCAATTAGTAGAATAAAACCTCATTTACTTATAAAGCGGACTCTCTCATCTTTATATAGGTACGGTCTAGATCTGTTTGCATGAATTAACAGCCTTAGCTGCCCAGGCGATATCTTAGGAGCCTAGCTTCGTGTCAGGTCATCACTCATCAGTACGGACAAATCCACGTCCAAGTCAAAGTAGAGTGATTATTGGTTGAAGAAACATAAAATTAAAAGATATGGAATGGTAACAAACTATTGAACTTACGTTGACCAATATGCACACCACTTCTATGACTATCATAGATTCCTTCTTTCTATTAAACGCACATTCAAATACTTATGTTACTTCGTATATGCAACATCTCTAGAACTCTAGATTATGCCAAACGGCCAATGCTATAACTACTTCACTTATTTATTACATACTCCCTCCCTTTCAGTCACTAATTATCTTTGTTTCAAAATCTATCACAAAAAGTCAAATAAATTACTACCTACCGAGACGGAGAGAATAGAAATTTATTTTTAACTTCCTAATGAGTAGCGGATATTTTAAATTGTTTATGAAGGGTCAAAGTAATCTACTATTTTTAGCCTCGGAACATGAGTTGTTATAACAGAAACGGGAAAGAAAGAATAAAGAACAATAAAGACGATAAGACACAGATTTACGTGGTTCACTAACGGTGCGTAAGCTACGTCCAGAGGACAAAAGTGACAACTAAACCGATTCAAGGCATAAATCCAACAAATCTCCACCTTGATTTGAATCCTCTCTCAACCAGACAGATGTACCAGATGCACCCCCATAGATGTCAGATGTACCAGAAAAAACTCTTATCTCTTCCCCTTTAGATATTACCCCCTAAGGGCAATCAGATGTTTCAGATATTTAGCAAGTCCAAACAATGTTGGAACTTGCTATACGGAACTGGTTTGGTAAACATATCTGCTAGGTTATCAACAATACCCACTTTGTTCACCTTAATCCTCTTCTCATTTCTTAGGAAATTAAATGATACCTGACATCAATGTGTTTAGTTCTCTCATGATAGACTTGATCCTTAGTGACGAGCTTAAAAACGGTGTCGCTAATCCCGCTAATTAGCTACGATCAAATAACAATTTATAACTCCTAAACAAACACAAACTATCTTAAATAAAGGTAGTAAAATGGTAAGAATAGGGTCGAACACTCGAACCCAAGAGAAGGCGGTATTAACTAAATGAACTAATCTAGACTCTTGCAAAATGCCAATTAACAAAACTAAATACTAACTAATTACTCTAATCACAAATTAAAACACTAATTAAAACAAAAGCTTAAATTAATTACAAACTATGATATTCACAATGACAAAACATGTAAGATAACATATAGGGAGAAATTGGTTAAAAAGATTACTCAAATTGAAACATGAAATTCTAGTCTAGACAATTGAACAAACACCTTCTATGCAAGTAATCAAATATGAGAAAAATACTTAGTGCAATTATCCCAAGTAACACAACAATTAGCAAAGATGACCCTTTTATACCTCTCTTCTTATTTATCTAATACTACCTCCTAAGAAATAGTCAACATGGATTAAACCAACCAAGATTGACCCTTTACAACTTAATCAACACTTGTTAAAACATAAGCACAATCAAAGGAGTAAGCTTTAAGTATTAAACCAAAGGATTAAGCTAGAATCATGCAACTCAACACTAAACCATGTTAAAATTACACAACATATAATTTATCACTCAAAAGACTCTAACTTTAAACCAAAGTTGAAGTCTTTCAAGTTTACTTCACACATTCAAGTATAGATTGACAAATCCTACCAAGAACAAGCATTCATTAAGCAAATAAGATGTCAAGCTAGTCAAACTAAACATTCATCTACTCAACATGAAAGATTAACACAAATAAATTATATTAAATAAGGAAGAAGAGGATTAGAGAGTCATACAATGCTAAAGGTGTGAACTTGTTCAAATTACACCAAGTAATTGGAGAATTAGCTACCCATAATCCAAATATTACAACCCATATCAAAGTTCAACCAAAATACAAGCCAAAAATGAAGAACAAAACTTGAGAGAATTCTAAAGTAATGTGTTGTGGAATGTTGTATCAAATGTTGTGTGGTTCTCTCTCTACAATCTGATTCTTATATACCCTTGGTCCGAAAACCTAGGGGCCTTGAGAAATGGGCCTCAAAATGACAAGACGGAGAAATGAAGAACACATGCCTGAGACCAGGACGCTGGCAGCGTCGTGTGGACGCTGGCAGCGTTCCCTGGCGCTGGCAATGTTTCATGCTGGCAGTTTTTCCCTTGGTTGAGCGCCTTGACTTTCGTTGACCCTTTGAATTCTAGTCCCGCCTTGACTTTCCTTGAACCTTTGGACTTGGTCTTCTTGCATTGATGATTTGTTTGTAGCCCACTCCAATGGTCGGGTTTGGGTCTCGGGTTTCGGGTTTGACTTTGACTTTTGTTGACTTCCGGGTTTGACTCTAAAAGTTGATTAAAAATACTAAATAACAACATAATTACAATGACTAAGGTTAGCATAAAACGATGCTAACGACCCGTAAAAAGTATAATAAACGAACCTAATAAATACTACTAGACACAACACAATTTGGTGTTGTCAAATACCCCCACACTTGGACTTTTACTCGTCCCGAGTAAAAACTCGAGATTAGCAAGACAAACACGAGTCCAAACATAGCATGTGAAGGTAATGACCTCTCTTCCCTCACCACTACCTTCTTATATCTCCCTCAAAATACAACCACCTATTAAAAGAAAATGACTCAAAGTTGTTTTAACACACTCTTTCCTTACCACTTCCTACTTATAACTCCCTCTATACAAGACTCGACACACCACCAACTCCGACTCATCTCACCTCAACTCCTCCCTTCTTATAGCTCCCAAGAATGTAGTATGACCATCTTTGCCTTATCCCAAGGCATAGCGAGATGATCCTCATCACCAACTCTATGCAACTTCACTTCTTATATCACCCCCTTATTACTCCACTAGTGTATAACATGGTTACTTGGTTAGCCCCAAACTTCACAATTCGCACAACCAAGCAACCACCAAGAGAAATCCACCGATTTGGAACCAAATTTGTGACTCAAAGAAAAATAAAAAGAAATCCTAAGATAACCTCCTTCCAAATTCCTCCTTATTTCTCCCTTCTTTTCCCTCCATAAATCCTCATCATCGGAAGTATTTGCTCAAAAATTTTTTCATTTTTTTCATTTTTTTTCTTCTTGAAAATCCCTCATTTTGCCTAAGGTGCCCTTTCGGGTTTTCACCTTAGCTTTTCCTTTCCTCTCATTGGTGGCTCACAACTCGATTTTTCATTTTGCCCGGAATGCCCTTTCGGGTTTTCATTCCGTCCTCGGCCACCTTCCCAATTTTTGCCTAGGTGCCCACCCTTGTGGGTTTTCACCTAGCCGGGATTTTCAATATTTTTTTTTTTTGAGAACTAAAACAAAACAAAACAAATATATACAATCCTCTCCCCCACACTTAAATTATACAATGTCCTCATTGTAGGGGAAAGGGTGGAATTCTTCATCAATTGTTGAAAAGAGAAGAACCCGAGACACCTCCTCGGTTTCTCCTCCTCTCTTGGTGGATTGAGCCTCCTTTGGGGTTGTCCGACCGATTGGTATCCACTTCAAGTCGCATCTTGTGCATGCAAGTCGCCGAACTTATTCCCTTGAGGTCTGCTATGCTCCACCCAAATGTATCTCCATGTTTGTGAAGCAACGCTACCAATTTGCTCTCTTGTTCCTCGTCGAGTGTGCTTGAGACGATAAGAGGTAGGGTGTGATTATCCCCTAAGAAGATATATTTTAGATGACGTGGAAGAGTTTTCAACTCGACTTCCGGGGGCTTCACAATTGAGGGAAATGGCTTGTGGAGAGGTACGCTAAAAGCAAAGAGCTCGGATAGGCTCTCCAGACCAGGACGCTGTGTAACACCCGGAAATGTACCCTATTTTTCTAGTAGAAATATTTTACGAAATCTTTTCAGCAAATTTAAGTTTTAATTTAGAATTTAAAGTTTCGAGTCGAATTTAGAATTTCCGAGTTCGTATTTGGAATTTCCGCGAGATTCCATGAGAATCCCGTTTTAAGTCGTCTTTGACTTTTCTTGACTTTTAAGTCGTCTTTGACTTTTCTTGACGTTTAAGTCGTCTTTGACTTTTCTTGACTTCTAAGTCGTCTTTGACTTTTCT